>JMRR01017805.1:0-272927 GCA_000688735.1 Glossina austeni | reverse complement strand
AAATTTTTATCCTTTCTCTCTGCTTAATGAGGTTTCTATGTAGGAATTTTTATAAAATTCTATTCTGGCTTTAGAAAATTTTTTTTTTTTTTTTTTAAATTAGAGAATATATATATAAAATATATTTTAAAAGCACTTAAGTGTAATAATTTAAATAATTAATTGTAAGGTATGTGCATCCCTGCTGGATTATACTTGCGGTTGGTGTAAAGTTGATTCCTCTTGGCTATTTTCGGCATAACTGTCCAAAGTGAATAAGCCAAATTCATTTCGGCAGACTATGGAAGACATAAAAAATCACATCGATGACTCTACGGAAATTGATGCTGAAATTAGTAAGAGTTTAGGCATGAATTATGCGACAGAAGCCGACTTCGATAAGATACGCGATGGCCTTAATGAAGAAAAAGATGACACTAATAACGTCACTGCTACTGCTGCAACTGCTGCTGCTGTCAATACATCAGCTGACAATGGCTTAGGTGGCGGCTCAGTGTCGAATAAATGATCATGAAGATATCGCTTACAAAATACCGCTTAAGCGCACGCCTGAACCAAGAAGTACTATCTCGACTAGCAGTAAAATCAAATTACCGCCCCCTCCACCGTCAAATCGGCTGCAAAACGCCGTCTTTCTTCACAAAATCCCGGAGGTAAACGTAAACGCAACAATTCAGCTAGCGTTTTAGACGACTTTATCGATTCAAGTTCGCCGACGCCGCGGCGCAAAATTAACACAGAATCATTGTACCTCGCTATTGCGTAGTCTGTGAGCAACCTTCCCCTTCGTCGTCGATGCTCTTTAATATCAGGTCATGGTATACCCCCATCGATGTCGTACGGCTCGAATTCCTTCTCCTCCTCCTGGACTATGGCCGCGTTCTTCATCCTGTTGATGAGGAGGTAGTCATCGTCAGGCTCGAAGCCGTGGGACCATTCCGTCTTTCAATTTTTCTAGTATCTCCACAATTTCCATTGACGAACTGGTCGTTTTTCTCTCCCCGATTGTGAGGTTTAAGAATACCTTCTCCAAAGGATCTCGGGTAGTTCCGAAGAAATCGGCTGAGAACATCATGGAGTTCTTGATCGAAAGCAGGCATATTTTAATCTAAACATATATGAGTTACATAAAATTTTAATAAACTTAGCAATAGTATTTATTGTTGTTATTATACGAAGAAATGGAAAATTTTTGTTAAAATGTCACATATTCATGGTGTGCAAAAAAAAATAAAAATAAATAATTATCAAATTAAATATAAATGAAACAACGATCATATTTTTAAATTTTAATTTATTTATATGACAATTTTACATTTGTTACATTATTTAATTTAAATTCCAAACTAATAATAACTAAAACTACATGCTAAATCTTATAGAGTAATTGTTTTCAGCTCCGTCTTTTGATGTTTATTGAATTTTATTTTAATATTTTCAATTTTTTTTTTATTTTAAACACAGTGAACTGCTTTAAATGGAATACTGTGCAGCTATCAGTGAACCTGCAAAGGTACCTTTAAAGCAAACGACTTGTAAATTAATGAAAAACCGGAAGGTATTTATTTGTACCGCTGCTCATAAATACATACTTAAATAAATAAATGCATGCATAAGCATGTGTGAAGATTTAAACAGAAGATTTGTTGAGAAAAGGATTTTGAAGAAAATCGGCGAATGCGTGACAAAATGTCGCATGTTATTGTACAAGGCTATCAGTGGCAAAATGGAGGATTACTTAAATGAAAAACAATGCAAGCAAAAATCCACTGTTCACTTAATTGAACAAAAGCCATTTTTGTCAAAATCAAAATCCAAGCAGAAAATAAAGAAAGAATTATTATACCATACGATCGAGATGATACAACAGAGCTGGCAATGCTGTTAGCCTAGCTTACAAATGACTACTTTTTATGTACAACGTTGCGAACAAAAAAACAAGTTGTACGGCTATCCAAACAAACCGAATTCGGAATTAACGTACTAATAAATTTACGCAAAGCTCCTTTAGCTACTTCTTCAAGTATAGAAGAATAGTAATAAAAAAATTGAAATAATGTGGAAAGAAGAAAAAGGAACAACAACAATAATACAACAATATTATCATTGCTTTTTTTAATTATTTTCTTCGTTGGCATGGTTTCAGATATGTATTTGCTGGTAATATAATTGATCAGTTCGAAGCCGATGAAAAAATTTTTGCACTTTGAAAGTCGATTCTGTGAAATGTGGATATGCTGCAAAGTTTCAAGTACTTAAGACTATCAATTCGAAGTCATCCGTTTCTCGTGATCTTCAATTGATATACGATTGCAGAAAACTACGCAACTGTGCATTGTACATTATCCATGTGAAGAATATTTTCAAGGCAATATTGATATTAAGAAATTTCGAGCTCTGAAACGGTTAGAAGTTCAAAAAAGAAATATACATCAAATTGTGGACTTACAACCATTCACAGACAAACGAGAAGGGGATAAAAGACATGAAGAAGAAAATGCGTGTGAGACAGAATGCGAGCAAAGCTGTCTTGACACTTTTGCGACCATGTCAAATAGAGAATATTGTGAAAAAGCGCCGGTCAAATAGAGAATATTGTGAAAAAGCGCTAGTCAAATAGAGAATATTGTGAAAAAGCGCTAGTCAAATAGAGAATATTGTGAAAAACCGGATTCGAAAAATGCAATTCGAATGAGGGGTATATTCTTTTCGGTGCAACTAAAAACAAAAAAATAATAATAAAGTTTCTTGGTGAACTGCTTCCGAGTTTTCTGTGGTTCTACAGCAGGTTACCTACAGCAGGTTAAACAGTTTTGTATGAATATTAAAGTCGAAATATTTATAACTGCATATGACTCGCGGCCGACAAATGTTTGGCGTAAATCATTACAATCTCGATCTAATGTTAATTAGCTTAGCTTACAAATGGACTACCTTTTATATACAACGTTGTGGACGAAAAAAACCGTTGTGCGGCTATCCAAACAAAGCAAATTCGGAATTAACGTAATAATAAATTTCGATCTTCAATTGATTTCATTGTATATTATATATTAAGAAATATCGAGCTCCGAAAAGCTTAGAACTTAAAAAGAAAAAAATACATCAAATTGTGGGCATGCAACCATTACGTGCTCAGCTAGAATATTTAATTTGTAACAAAAGTCTGCAAACTGTTGACGATATAACAATGTGAGCGAATTGTGCTGGTGACAATTCTTAGTGGAAAGTCGGGAAAGAAACGGATCTGCTTACTGTTTACAATGTAACGTCGTGAAGATGTAGTAAAGATTATTCCATAGACAAACGAGAAGAGGACAAAAGAGATGAAGAAGAAAATTCGTTTGAGGCGCATGAAAAGCAGAATTATAACCTACAAACTAAAGATAAGTCCGTACGCCAACAAAAAGTCGTCAGCTTCCGCACTGCGACTATTGATGACTGACAAACAGAATTGAAAAAAAAGAAACCTAATATGGATAGTTTTATAAATCTGAAGGATAAAAGTAAGCAATTTAAATAAAATGCAATTCTCAATTAAATTCATTTCATAATTTTAGATGTTATTAAACGCCGTAAACGCTTGGACGAAATCATAAATCGAATTCAAAATTAACAAGAACAGGTGAGAATTATCATCTTCGCGTTTAATATAATGTCTTTAGTTTAATTTTTTTTGGCAACAGGAAAAATTACTCCTAAAAAATGAGTTTAAATTACCAAATTTTGCTGCTATACATGAAAGGCATTTCCAGAAAAAGGAAAGTCTAGTTGATCATGTTGCACGAAAAAAGGAGCGCTCCAAACTTTTAATTAATTCAGCGACTAAACAACATCACCGTAAATGCAAATATTTTATTTAACTATCTAAATCAATTTAATAATCTAAATCGGTCGAAGTCATGTTAAGGCAAACAAATTAAAACTGCTACAAGTTCATGAAAGAGAACTCCAGAACCAGCGAATACGTATGGAAATTTTATTCTTCAAAACTCAATTAATTGCTCGCCAGTCTTTATTTTTATGAAATCATTTTGTATTTTGTTATTTGAAAGTAATTTGAGATTACCAGCAACCCGTTTACCATAGCAATTTTGCTATCGAGCGTGACCACTGAAAAATGTGAGTTGGCTACAAACGATAACGCTGGCGGCGTAGTCATCACATTTTACGAGAATAAGAAAGAAACTCCAAACACATTCACCGGTCGACCTTGCTCAACGTCACAATTCTGAAAAATATGGAACAAAAAACTAAATTCTAGTCGCACCGAAACAAAGAACGATCAAGCGACTGGGTTTAAGTGGAGTCAACAGAGCTTTAAGAGCACGAACGGAAAGTATTAAAGTGATTTCAATGGCAAAAATTCTGCCTAAGGATCCTACAGCTTTCGCGAAGCAGTGCTCGCCAAGTCTTCACTATCTTTAAGCAGGGTTAGTAGCTATGAAATTTTTATATACATCAACTATTTTCGCTAAGCTACTTTTTTGCTCTTGCTTTAGCTTGTAGGAGCGTTTCTTCTTAAGCCTTTAAGTGTTAATAAAATTTCTTTGAAGCACACCAACCGCCAACATATAAAGTCACTCCTTGAAGACTCGAATCAACCCAGAAACGATGATATGGGCAAGCCGCTCTTAGTTTTACTTATTTTTCTGTGTGTTTTATCTTTTTGGACTAACGCCTTAACGACCTCCCAATTATACTTTCAAAAAATATGCTCTTTAGTTTTTTTTCGAAAAACTTATTTGAAAACACAAATAAATTTGAAAGTATAAATATATTAAAACTAATTTTGTCTTGGTTGAATTAAAACTTAAGTTGATTAGTATCATCATGACTCTTTTATTGCGCGCTAGTATAATAAAATAAGAAAAATTCAAACAAACAATAATAAATGTCTAATTATTTCTTTCTTTCTTGTGTAGAGAGGTTAGTATTCTTAAATCATAAAATTTTTCGTTTGTAAATATTCCTTTAAAAAAAATCGTAAAAATATTTTATTCCAAAACTCCCTTGTCTATGACCTGACTTCCCCCTACTCATCACTTCAACAACATAACCATATAAATTGTTAAATCCACTAGAGCTGTTAAAGATCAAGGACTGAAGTCTACAATACGAAAAGGGTGATAGGAATGAGTTGACATTAATATACTCCTCTAGAATATAGGGTCGCATCATACGGAGAATAATAGTATTCTCAAAATTTGAACATTTCTCTTTACTTTCCGCCAATTTGAAGAAACACAAGTTGTTTTACAAAACAACGTAAACAAAAACATATGATTTTAGAACCAGAAATAAAAAAATCAACACAAAAACGAACAAAAAATTAATGAAAAATTAGAATAATAAAGCTAATATAAAAGTAAACAATCTTATGTATATCTTATATATCTAAATGTAATAAAAAATTGCAAATATCTTTTTATATTAAACGCAATTGTAACGCAATTGCTATGAGTGATTTCTCTTAGCGAAGTGTTTTCATGTTTTCATTTTGTAAAAAGCACTGATTTTTTGTTAACATTTTCTTGAACAAAAATTACGAAAAACAATAAAAACGGCAGGTTTACAAGAAAATATATGAGTAGGAAGATGAATGGATTCAGGTTTGCAAATTTTGCTTTTGCTTAGAGATTCAGCTTTGCAAGTTTTGCTTTTGCTTAGAGATTCAGGTTTGCAAATTTTGTTTTTGCTTAGAGATTCAGGTTTGCAAATTTTGCTCTATGATCGTACACTGGAAAAAAGAGGACTTACAAACACATATTAGAGCATTTCATAGCTCGATATAAAAATAGTTTCATTAGGCCGGTATATATTTGCTTTTAATACGTCCCAAACCTTTATAAAAAGCAAATCACTTACCACCTTATTTTTTTTTTTTAATTTTCACTCAAAATTTATTACACTTTCACAATTTTTGAAAGTTTGAAAATTTTTTGTATTTAACCAAAAAATTCTTAAACACACTCGTGTCGCTTCCCAATTAGTTGTAATTTCACAATAAGAAGTTAGCAGATTTTTCCCAATACCAATCCAATTAACAAATATTAACCGCATTAAACAGATTTACAGATATTAATCGCATTAAACAAATTAACAGATATTAACCACATTAAACAGATTTACTGATATGCACCCTGTAGTTCCGTTGGGGAATAGAGGGAAAATAGAGGGAAAATAGAGATTAGAGAATAGAGATAAACTTGAACAAAAGAAAAATATGAAAAAACGCAATTAATTTAATGTGGATATATTGTTTTTATTGTAGATATATAATTTTTCATATTGTGTTTCTTGTTGGATATGTTCTCAACAGCACAGAAAACCACCAATTCGATTCCCAATAATACCCCACAATCCCGCAATAATTGAATAATTACTACTTTTCTTTACAGCGCTGGAAATGAGCGTTGAAATTTGGCAAACTTCATTTAAAAAAAAAACATAATCGAGAAAATCATGTCGATAGGCAAGTTTGTATTGATTTTTATATGCAATTAATCTAAATTTTACATTTTTTCAGCCGAAAACGAACACGGCAAAATGATAAGAAGAAAGATAAACGAACGGAGGCATCGCCTGCGATGTCCCGAAGCCGATGTGCGTCGAGGCATTGTCGAACAGGACGGCCCTAGACCTCGCGGTAGACGCCCAGGCCGTTTTTTGCAATCGGCATCAAAATCTTCATTTTTAAATCGTTGAAATTAAAATTGACAATTGGGATGTGACGGAGGAGAGTATCGTCAACATAAGCTTTTGAATACGTTTGGCGGGCTTCGGCAGCGAATTTCTTTAAATTAAACAACAACAAAAATGAGTACCGAAAATGTAATTTTGGTGCTCCTTTATTAGCGTCGGCGTAAGAACTCAACTGTCATGGACCCTCGTATTTCCCACTTGTTTATCATTTTTACCTGTAGAAGCCGCTGGCCCCTAATAATTATCGCTGATAAAATGACCGCGAATGTCGCTTTGAGTTCAAAGTTAGGCGTTCATGAGAGATGTTGGGTTTTGTACAAACGCCAAGTCGTTGGTTTGAATATGAATTTTGATTAAAGAAAAATAGAGAAAATTTTTATATAGTTGCATTATTCTTCTTCTTAAAAAGCTAAGCAAACTAGATAGTAAATAATCTTTACGACGCACACGGTACACTAAAACGGAGGTTAAATGTCTTTCATTTTAGCCAACTCCTGTAGAGATTGAAACTTTAAAAGAGATTTTGTAGAAGCATGCAAGGTCGACTATGAATACACGAGAATTACTGCTTAAATTTACCTATCATTGGTAAACGCAGTTTCTTAAAAATCCTTTTAAGCTTAGGAAATGTGGAAGCCAAGATCGAAATAATTTTGGGCACAAGAAATGTTGCGAAATCTATCAGTTTAGAAACAAATTTTGTTATCACACGTTTCTTCTGCAAAACAATAATTAAAATCGCTTTCTATGACCCATAAGAAATTCTCGTTTTCTTAACAAGTGATGATGATTTTAAAGATGAAGAAAAATTTCTGTAACTGTTTGCCCATTTTCATACTTTGATAAGCCGGCCAGACCTCACATTCACTTCGATGTCTACTTGGAAGTATGTTGAAACTTTTTATTATCTAATATAAGCGATTGGGCATAAGGTATCGCCATAGAAGCTATTTGACAGAGCTCCTCAAACACAAAGCTTGAATCATATCGTAATCAGTTTACCATAAGTTTTTCTTTGGCCGCAAAAGTACTTTTAAGTTCCTTAGTTGGAATAGCTTAGACTCGGACAATTTTGTATAGTATTTGTATAGTATTCTTATAGTCTAATTTATTATAACCACCATCTTGATAGGTGCTCGTATTATTCATAAAACCCCGTCTCTCGGCTTAAGCTTAATGAGTTAATGAGTTAATCTAATGTAAACTTCACAAATTTTCTATCCAATTGACGCAATTAGTTCCTGTCTTTCCGAGTTATTTGAAATTTACTGTAAAACTTTGACAAAATAGTTACTTTTTATTTATACATAGAATTTGATTTAATGTACTTGATACTATTTTCAAGTAGAAATCACTTTTCATTTAATACCGTGAATTATGCAACAAAGTAGATTTAAAGTAGAGTGCAACTGATATTAAAATGTTACAATGTTACCTTAAACATGACATGACATGACTTTATCTCACAGCTGAAAAACGATAAGAATACTTTAAGATTTCATGCTGGAATTCATTCTAAATACGAAGAAAAAAATCTTATGCGTTTCGTTTAATTTTCTTTTTTTTCAGTTAAACCGTGCACGGCTTTAAGAAAGTTTTTTTCCTTTTGTTTTTCTTAATCCTTTTTGTATTTTACACGGATGAGATGAAAAAATTCATACATTCTTTTTTTGTTTATGTGATTGTGTTCGCAAAGGTTTACTTTTCCAAACAACCGGCATATCAAGTGTCCATTCATTTGAATTTTAGTCAAAATGGACCTCCAGTGCTCATATGTAATGGCGTGATAATACAGTGCAGACTCATTTTAACGACAGCTTCCTGCATTCATTACCAACTTACAGTTGAGAGTGCGGCCGAACCGTTTCAACCCAATAAATTATTTATTATCGCCGGCACTTCTAGCGAATTTGCCAGTGAACTTACAGTTCAAGTGCTTGATATAATCATAGCCAACTCATTCAATGTCACTACTTATGAGAATGATTTGGCTATTCTGCGTTTAAATAGTAATTTGCCTTTGGGCATACGTAACGACCTTAAGTGGGTCATTTTGGACGATATCGATAACGCTGATAAACCATGTTTAGCAAGTTTTTACTTCAGAAATGTAAGTGGCAAAGAAAAATGGTAGTCTATGGTAGTCTAAAAATATTAGGCCTTCAAAGAGAGAGGAAGTAAAAACAATCACTCTTAATAAATAATAGATAACTTTACAGTCATTACCAGCTTTTTTAGATTGGTCGCTTTCTCCAGAATTAATTTAGCTTATTTAAATTTATTTATTTATTATAAATATTTGAGTTTTTTATTGTTGCAAAGTTTTCGTACATACATCAAAATTGGGTTAGATGACGTAGTTGTGGAACATTTGCTAAGTTAATGAAGTTCACGCATTGGTGGGTCTGTTAATTCAGTTTTACTCGAATCATATTGCGATACGTTCGCGATGTACATGTAAATCAATCGAAAGGCGGAACCAGTTTCAAGAATATCGTTTAACGTTTTTCGAAGATTTTTGACAAATATATGTTTTACAGCTTGTTTGACAGACAACAAGAGTTTTAGTCAATCGGAATTGCGTTGCACAGAATCAAATGATCGTTTAGTGTGTGTTCAATCAACATTGCATTGAACACATACTACCGTAAAGGGTAATTTTCTAAACTTGTCGTATGCAACAACTAACACGCTTAGCCTATAAACTAATACAAATGTAATGGTATGGTGAAAATGGTAAAAAGTGCCAGTTCTAAAAAATAGTGTCCAGTTGATGTGTTCAACTTATAAGATAAGTGTCTATTCTAATTCAAATTTTTTGAAATTTAATTTTCAGAAATTGACTAAAATTCCAAGCTATACACGAACGGAACAACTGCCGCTTTTACCTAATTCTGAGTGTCAGAGTATCTCCCAATATCCCTTGGCTCGAAGAAATGATATTTGTTCACTTTATACGTTGCCGTGCGGTTTTCATTGCGCAGTAAGTTTTTAATAAAAATGTATGGACTTAATTTTTGTCAAAATTTTCCAAAACTCTCTTAACCGATTTGCTGCGAAAGGACTTCACAAAGTTAAATCGATAGTCAATAAATGCCATCACCTATATAACTATAAATTAGATATATATATTTATAGGTATGCAAACGGCAACCGGCAACTACTAACCCAGTTTTTGTTCAGACATTTTTTCTAAAACGAGATTTTTGATATCAAAAAATGAAACGTGCGCATAAGTGTCGTTCAAATTGTTACAAACGCCGCGGACCGGATGGAAAAGATTCGTAGTTTGTACGGCATTGAGAGGCCCTAATTGGAACATAGTGTCGGAGCATTTAAAGTAACTGAGTAAAAATTGGGAACAAATATCTCCCATTATCAGCTTAAGCGCAAAGGACTTCCCTAACATGTATCTTCTTTTCTCAAGCACCAATAAACCAATTAATTTTAAGCGAATTTCATAGGGCAGAGGAGATAAGAATGTAATCCATCGTAAGCTAAAAAGGCGGAACTGTTTTTACATCGACTCTATACTGTCCATCAGGAACCCAACAGACAACTGATGCACATTGTAGAACAGGTATTGTGAGCGTCAGATACAAACTCCTCATTATGTAGAAATCACCAAAGGTCTTCGCTCCAAAATCAAAAGAAATTCTTACTTCACTCGTAACTGACTAATTAGGGAGATTAAAGTTATTTTGTTGATGCAATATCCCCAATGTTATGACAATCAATGTAGGTCTGCAGGTCTGATCAACGGAAGATTGTCTAGAGAATGACACATTCATTACTTGATCTTGTATAGTAATTAGCAGCTCTTCTGTTTTCGTGGATAAATATCCATTAATTAACTGCTGATTATTATTATTATTATTGTTATTTATTCAGACCAAAGAAATAAATTCTACGATTAGCAGTAGATTGAACATTAGCGTTTATATATATATATCAGTTTTTATCTCAACAAACTTTCCCAAGTCATTATATTTTTTACACTACACGTCATAGTGGATTAATGGATTAAAAAACGTTTAGGCTTTCGATGACTTCGCCCGTTATAACGTCGATCGTGGTGTAGGATTGTTATGTAAAAATCATTTAGTTGGTCTATTATCGACAATTCTGCCGCTACCCGATGCAAACAATTTCAATTGCTCACAGAAGGTCGCACAAAGCTATTACACCAATCTGGAAAATCATTTAACCTGGATCTATAATGTGATTCATACGGAGGAATTGGAAGTCTTGAAAGAGGGGGCCTATACTGCTTCATCACCTTATGACGGTGGGCTATACTAATCTCCTTTAAATGCAAGTCACTAATAATACTTTTCTTTCAACAACAGGATTAAGAGAGAAGCATCCCTTGCTATCGAATGACTCAATACAGATGTGCAGCGGGGGGAATTTGGCAAAAGCAGCTTCACATATTGAATGGCAACTACCAATTTATGGAATTCTAGTTACTTTATGTTACGGAAATAATTAAAATATGTAAAGCCTTTCAGCTTTAATACAATATTAACAATTTTAGATAAGGAAAAAAATTCTGCCTGAATATCTACACGGATGAAGTATCGTGAAACAATGTAAATAAAAAATAGTCGACGAAGCCATGGTAATGGGGCTCACTTCGTAATCAGAGAGTTATGACGCTTTGCTTGGTAAATTAGAACCCTATAAGTACTTACAGGTGGACTTTCCACGGAAAATCGTTTCTAGAATCACTCCCGCTTCCTAAATATGATCATTTTATATATATAATAATATTACGAGACGAACATTGTAAAGAAAATTCAGTTCTTCGCCGCGGTTTCTTTAAACTCATCTACATACCGTGTAAAGATAACTTAAATATTAGGTGGTTGCGTTAATTTTGATAGCCAACTTTTACATGTAAAAATTATAAAGAAATATAAGAATACGAGGGTACATAACGGTTAAATTCGATTATTTTGAGCTTCCTCTACATAAAACACCGGTTTTCCATTTAATATTACAGCGTACGTTGACGTTAATCATAGAAGGCTTAAAGCTACTTTTTCGACAACGTTACTTTTGTTGTTTGATTCGAAGACCTCTGTTGCCGAAGCCCACCCAACACTTTCTCAAGTTTATGATGATGCTGCTGCATCATGTCCCAATTGTCAATTTTGGCTTCAACGATGATATAAATGGTGATTTTGATGCCAATGACGAAAACCTGTCTGGAGGACCAAAAAAGCTCGAAAACAGTGAATTGCAAGACTTATTGGACGAAAACACGGATCAAAGTCTTAATGAACTTTCGAACAGCTTCGCAATTGATGAATTCATTATTTGTAGATATTTGCGATGCGATAGGAAAGATCCAAAAGGAGCTAAAATGGCTACTTCACAAATTGACTGAATATGCGATTTTGACTGGACGTTGCAAGAGTTGTCAACAATACACTGTTGCAGCTCGAATTTCTGCCGCATCTAGCGTGCTCGCCAAACATGACGCCTTCTGATTGTCAATTATTCGGATTGATGCAGCTTGGCTAGCACGCGTCTCCGCAACGTTGATGAAGTGCGAAAACGGGTCGGTAGTTGGATCGCTACCGAACCAATATATAGTTCTTTCGACACTTTATCGCCATGTCGCCTTGCCTTTTTCAAGTAAAAAAACTATCAAAATTAACGCAACCATCTAGAATTTTCTTTAATTTGCAAATAAATAAATTACCTATCAACGATCCAGTCTCAGGCAAATAAAGTTTCCTCCCGTCACAATAAGAGGTCTAGAAATTTGTAATATGCTTTCCAAGCGAACTTTGAGTTATAACTTTTGTCATATAACACAAGCGTTCAGCTTTTTTCCCATATAGGTCACTCGACGATATTCGTATACCTCCTTTTTTACTTCTCTTACTTTTATGAAACGATCATGAATAATCATGCATAAATCAGATCAGCGCAAGAAAGTAATGGAGATATGAACGGGCACTGCGTTTTGAAGAAACAGTTTTATTCACTTTAATTGTATCCAACATTAGGCGTATGTTAAATCCAAATCAGATGAACACCTGATTTCACATAGGCAAACGCCAAATTATATAAAATGTTGGACACGAAGATCGCCGCGATAAAATAATGTCAACTACTTCAACACAAACTTATACGATCTTTTTGCGAATTCGTGATGTGCTTTCGCTTTTCGGACATAAAAAGATCAATAGCTTGTAAATATTGGTTTATTCCGTCCCGTCACTATCTTCTGCTGAGATTTTTCATTATTTAACTACAAAATTGGACTTGTTCGCAACCATATCAAGCTATGAAAAACTAATGTGCACTCCACTTGGCAAACTTTTTATTTCTTATCCATATTTCCTAGATAATCACAGTATTTTTGGGTTCGCTTTCCTTTTTCGTCAAAGAGATTATATTAGATATTTTAAGGTTTGTAACGCGTACTAATGGATTTGAAGGGACTTGAAGAGAAAATTATATGCATTTACGATTAGTAAGTCAGGTCTAAAAATTCTTGTTTTTATTTTCGGAACTTTTCGTAAAAAAAACTATCGGGTTAAGCACGAAAATCAGGTTAGTCGGGCAAACGCTTTGCTCATACCTACAATGAAAACCTTTTACAATTATGGACTTTACGTGCATTTCTACGACAAAGCAGGTGCAGGTGTATTATAAAGACGTACTGTTCAGATAGGGTAAAGCTATTGTTTTGATCAAGGAACTCTTTCTTTATACCAATAAGGATCGTTCTAAGTCTTCAACTCGCAGCAGAAAATATCTTGACGATCTTTTGATGGTTTTGCCACAAGAAATTAAACGCACATTGTTAGCTTGATCTAGAAGAGTAAAACAGACTGAAGAGTGCGATTTTTAGGTTTCACGTCTATACCTTATATCTTATAATAACACGACTTAAACCAAGTAGGTACACTGAGGTGTTTCTCGCTCCCTATATAACGTCTTATTTCAAACAGTCTTTATATATAAGACATTATTGTCATTTTCAGATTTTCACGAAAAAATAACAATATTTCAGTATTTTAAGTTCATGTGCCAAATTTGCAATCAAATTGATCAATTTTTGAACCTCCTTCCTTATTGAAGAAAATAGGAAGAAATTATCGGTGTTTTCGAGGTTCGAGGTTTAGTTTTTTCTACACTGTGGAAACGTATATGAACAATGGCAATCATTGCTTAACCGCATGTTCGAAATCGATCCAGAAATGTTTGTACAAAGTTTCACTTTCATATCTCCATTTTTGCGACTGTGACAGTTCACAAAATTTAACCGTCAAATTGGCGGGTTTTGGTAAAAATATTTACACTATCACGAGAAACGGCAAAGTGGGCGTGTCCCAAAAAAAATTGTAAAAAAAAGTAAAGATGTCTGCATTCTTATGCAGAATTTTTAAGCTTGAAAACAGAAACCCGTGAAATTGACGGGCGCGATACGTCTAGTATTAAACTAAAATATGATACAAACTAACATAATTTAAACTTGGACATAATATAAATGAAAAAAATCTACATCGTGTTGTATCAAAGCCGTGTTGTAAGATGCCTCAAAATAACGTAAGTCAACGCAATGTGTATCGTGTTATATTGAATCCATATTTTAAGGTGTAAAATCTTATGATGAAAGTTTTGTTATGAAAATGCGTTTTCATAGAGAAAAAACAAAAAACAAATTAAAAAATAATGTTGACGATCACCAAATTAATTTTCAAAAAACCCATTTTCGATTTTTCCGAATTGTGTTGTATCGAAACCGTGCGGCACGAGTACCGTGTTAACCGGGGGACGCCTGTGTATAGAATAGAAACTATGCACGGAATTCTAGACCAACACATTTTGCAATTAAATTGAATTTGTTCCAGTGCAACATTACGCCTGAATAACTTGACATAAAAACGTACAAAAAGACTTAATAATGAGAAGACAGAAAAGAAAATTCCTGCATGCACACGTTTGAAAGCTCATATCGTTTCTCTTCTCTGTCGTTCTCTTCTTTGATTTGTATAATAAAATTTTACTTTGTTAGTTCTTCTATCGTTTTCATTATCTGAACACTCAGAAATTCTGAATAGCGCTGTAGTGACTAAACAATTGCAATTTCTGAGCTCATAGGCACTCATAGCAAATTTAAAAGTTTACTTTGGCATTTTCCAAAAATTTTTCAACAACAAGATCAAAGCGTTGTGCTTCTTCTTTAAAACTTTCTGCACTAAAGTAAGCTTTTGCCTTCTTATTTATGTAGATTTATTGCTATTGCATATCTTATCAGCTTGAATCAATTGCCGAAAGTTTTCCACTAAGTTGACAAAAGCTAGCCTCAAATAGTGTTAATATTTTAAATGAAAAGTCATTTAATTTTATAATTTTTCTCCTTATTCTCGTTTTGTTTTTTTGCACAACCTACTACCTTAAGCATAAGCTTCGAAATTAATGAAAATTAATGTTGAAAAATGTAATAACAATAATAAAAATAAAACAAAAAAAAGCTTAGCACTTAAGAGCACCTTGATTGCTTCTCCTCACTTAATATCGGATAAATACGATAAAAGTTATGTTTGGCTTAAGTCGAATTTGTTTAATATGCCTTCCTAACACTGCGGTCAATAATTCTCGGGACTTATAATGGACGATGTTCCCAACAAAAAATTCCATATTATTTCTACACACCAACCAAGCGCCAACCTTCAAACGACGCCTGTCAAATATTCATGTTCTTACAATAATTTGTTTGCGAGGTGCATTGGCTTTGGTGACGCTACTTTTGTCATCTTCAAAAGAATGCAAAGGTATCAATTCCCCGTATTGATTAGACAATGTTCTGTGATGGGGGCAAATGCAGTTCAAATTTGACATTTCTTTGAAAAATGTTATGCGTACTTCTCGCCGTCGGATCCAAAAATTTGTCGGTAATTTACCCATTTTAAACGATGGCGATACTGATGATAACATGAAATGAGATGGTCACAGAAGACCACACCGAAAAAGTCCTGAAAATGATTATCGATATTTTAAGAATGAAGTTGTTAGCTAAGCGGGTTTCCAAAAGATCCTGTAAGCTCAATACTTTGAATAGCACTTTTGAACGATTGGGTAGCACTTTCTGGATAATTGTGAGGAACAAAAATATATCCTAGATGCGTCGTCTTGCGTAAGTATTTTCTTTTTTTGCTTACTAGTTGAGACGGCTTTTTGGATCGATTGATTCGAGGAAAACTTCAAAACTCATTTTGTAGCTATAAAAAAAGTTTAATAGTTTTGTAATCATAAATATCGGAAAAAGGAGACAAAATTATGAATTCTTTGGAAAGTGAAAATTCCAAATTAAACAAAATGAATTTATTTTTGACGACGGTGGCCGTAACAGTAAAAATGAATTTAAGTTTGTGTTCGCCTACTCAAGAGGTTGTGGAATTAATCCTGGTTTCAATGGACGAACAAGTCGCAGACAAATGTATCTAAATAAAGTCCGCTAACATAAGATCACAATTATTTATGAAAAAAAAAACAAAAAGCAAACATGTCTAAATAAATTGGTTTCTTTTCACGCTGACCACATCATATCTCTGTGCATCGCAACATTTGACAAATCTAACATACCACTTGTCGATGATGTGCAACAAAATAAAAAACCAACAACAAGGTGTGTAAATAGCGTACGTGAGAGCGCACATAGTTTGGCCGAATGCTGCTGGTGTAGTTCGTCTCAGCAATTATTAGCTTTCGAGTAAATAATTCATTCGCTGATATTTGCTAGATTTCAGTTCTAGTCTAAGGCTCGGTGAGCGAGTTTCTTTTCGAAAGATTCTTTCTGTGTATAACACAAGGAAAATAAATAAATAAATAAAGAAAATACAAAAACAATTTAAAGCAATTGATCGTAAGACGGGGCGCTAAATATATACACATATACGGGAACAAGTGAAATTTTTTTAAATACTGCAACAATACGACGATACGTGTAGTGTAGTGTTGATGTATACGTGCAATGTGTATGTATATGTAAAAATGTGAGTGTGAATTTTTTGTGGCCATAGCGCTGATGTCAACCGATAAAATACATATGTATATCCATGTATATAGATGTATGCATTTGTTCATAGAAAAATATCTACCGAATTGGCAACACACACACATATGTACAAGTGTAAAATGAGACATCGTCTGAAGGAGAATTTCAAATACCCCACATTTAAGAGTTCAATAGACGTAGTGAAGCCCCTACAAAATTCATTTCTTAAAAAGTAGGACCGCACCGATATGAAAATGAGGTAGAAACAAACGTACAATGAAATGTTTATGCCTATGGAGGCGGCAACATGGTCTTGCTATCAACTTACTATTGATCCTAAATATCTGACATATGCACACTTAGCTAGCGAAATTGTACGAACTATTCTTCACGGTTGTGTTCTCACTCGTCATCTAATAAACGAAATATCGTACGTTACATAAAATGTGAAATTTGTAATGGCTCATGACGTGTGCTTAAGATATGAAAGGAAATAAAACGTGAATTTTCGATCAATTTTGTCTTTTCTTTTTGTAATTCTTAAAAAGTGCGCCAGACCTTCAAAAAAATTTTCCTTGTGCATAGAAAAAATTACCCTAAGCAAAAATATAGGTCTGCAATAATTTCTAAAATTGGCTGAGTTGAGTGCTCCAAATCTTTACAAACGTTTATAGGCTAATCATTTATAGCATAGATCATCAACCATAATCTATCCTCAGGCATACTGCAGTTGAAATAGCGTCCTTGGGTTTTGTGAAAAACTTTTAAATGCGAATTTTGTCAAATTTCCAAATTTTTTTTATCCTTCACTATGTGCGCTACGTTTTCAACGGACGTGTGCACTATCCAGAAGAACTTAAGATGGACCAATATTTTATTATGGCATGATCCGTTGAGAATCAATTTCCGAATCGATCTGTCCGTTTCTCTGTCCGGCGGCTGTTCATGTTTTTTATGTTCAACTGACAACAATTTTTGAGTTATTTTGAGCAAAAATTAATATACTTGCTCTACTCAAGCTTGTACCCGGGAGTTGACATTGTGGGCTTCTATACGTTTTTATGAATCAATTGGTTTTCTTCGGAGACATCTTCAATAATCAAACCGTACGAACTTTGATTTTCCACTCGACTTAAAATCTCATTGGGAGGGTGCATCCCGTCTTCTTCCCGTCTCCTTTCTCTAAATGCACTCACACGCATTATTTTTCTTGAAATGCAGGATATAGCTCCACAATTAACTTCAATTTGCCTTTCTATTTCACACATCTTTTCTATAAAGACTATTTCCGAGTCATGCCTGCAAACTGCATAGGATGGCAAACAGTATAAAGAAATTGATTATCTTTCAAATCAATAATAGAATAACAAAAAAGAAGCAGTTTTTCTAAACATTCTATCAATAAATCATTACTTTCGACAAAGTCTCTATGTATGCGCACAAATGCCTTAAAACACACGCCTTGCATTTTCATATGAGAAAAGGAATTTATGTTAGTGGAAACATTCTTTTGAAATTTTACGATTTCAACCTAAAATATACAATGAATCAGAAATAAAACTAAAAAAAAACTGACTTATCCAAGGCTTATAGCGCCTACTTTGCGGGGACTCCTTGAAACGCGCAAATTATTTATCAATAAAACTCGCGGAGCTCTACTTCAAAAATGTCTCTCTCTTGATTGAAATCAAAATTGCGATCACGAAAATTTGTTAAGAAAATACGAATTTAGTCTTGAATTTTTCCTATTGTTTCGTCGTCAAGATAAGATAAAATAAAAAATCATATACGTTCGTCTGCCGTTTTTCAAACTGTGAAGATTCGAAGTCTAATTTTTAATGCTTTCTTTCCTTTTTTTTGTACACTAAAGTTGACATAAGGTACGCGTACCGTTTAGATGCAGTTCATCATGCGTGTTAGTCCTGCCTGCTTGTCGTATGCGCTCATCGAGGAAATATTCCTAAATAAACCCTTTGGGAATACGAAGCGCTCTGCTTACCAAGAGCACAGTTACAGACTCAAAAGCTCATCTAAAAAAACGGACTTATTCAGGAATTGGGGATTTTAGTATTTTACACAATTGAAAAAGAAAGACGCGAATATTAAAGCTAGCAAGCCTGTTGTGTTGTCTTAGGTTGTAAGTTGTTTGCGTTTCTTATTAAGCCTGCTCGTCTGTTTCTAAAACACTATGATGGTCCATCAAAAAACTATCTTCCCAAGCTCGCGTGTTGATCTCAGTTGCGTTTCATTGCAGAAATATTTTTCAATCGCCCGAGGAATATCAAAGTATTCACTTTGTTGCCAAATTGCTATCTGATGAATGAAAGAATAAAGGTGTGCACGTTGGTCAATCGATTGATGGGAGATTGATTGCCGTTAAGAATTGCCCGCTTCGTTTTTGAAAAAGGGCTGAGATCGTGCATATCGACAAGAAGAAGGCACCGCTGATCAATGGATTTTTAAAGAGTTAAAGCACTTGCCATTCAACCAATACTGTATACCGTATGAATTTTATGTTTGTAATAAGATCTTGCGTGTGACCCTAGCAAATTTACAAATTACTGGTCTATTAGCTTGTCTTAGGGTTAGAAAACATGTGCGAATAGGAATTTTCTCTCTCCCCGTTTTAATTATAATTTTTCCCATATATCTGTCCAAGTAGACTTTACGATTGCGTTTGCAGCTATACTTCGCGTTACCTGGTTTACCACTTTTCGTGGACATCACATTCAATGTAATATGTAGCGCGATGTTTGGGATTATAATATTTTGCCATAAAGTGTATCGTTCATATAATGTATTACGTTTCGCTGTGATTTGCTGTCATCGGTCAATCTGCACATATATCGCACATGGCATCGGCAATTGTAAAGCCGCACAAAACACGTACGCATAATTGTGTCTCTGCAAACCGCTATCTAGGTGCCTAAGACATCTGCTTTGCTTTCAATAATCGCGAAAATCAAGAATGAACTGCTTGAACGTCACCTTATGACTCCTGCAGAGCTCACTCAAAAGCTAAATATGTGCTTTGAGCATTAAACTAATCCCCACATGATCTCTCGTAAAAGCTCATTTCTGTCCATTAATGTGTGACAATTTTCATCGAAAACACGCGATAAGCAATCTAAGTTTTACACATTTCTGACGCTTAAAATTCCGTTTCGCGAAAACTGTTTTGGATCTATTGGAATTGTAAAAAAAAAAAAACGTTGAAGCAGTTGGAGACCCTCTCTCAATGCGAATATGAAAAAATATCGAGGTCTAGGTCAAAAAATAGCGTGGTTGTACTGACAGCAAATGAACCTACTTTGAAGCCGACAAAATGAAGTTTAGCAAATAAAGTATATTTCCTCACCATCTTGAAATGTTGTTTGCATGACATCTTTATAGCAAACATATTTTTCCCATTTTTAAATTGTGTCATATTATGCTTATGTGAAAACAAAACTTTAGTCCTGCAAATAAAGACACAACAGATCCACTCCAAGTCGAATGTGATTTCATTACATGTCTCCTTTTCTTTCCACTCTCTTTACTATGCGATCTCTTTCTATCTTTGCACTTTATTTTCTTCATTCTTCACTTATCAGTTCGCTCAAAATAAGTGAAATAAGTTTTTATTAATTAATTAACAACAACAATAAAAACAAATACGTAAACAAATGAAAAACCAAAAACGTTTCTATGCACAAAAATTGCTGACGATACGACTTTCATTTAAGCGATTAATTTATTGCAGTGCACAGCAGGTATGTCTACATACCTTATACAATAGCAAATCTTCGAAAAAATAAAAATTAAGTTATTTATTATAACATGAAATGTTGTGAGCGAAAATATATTTTTAAATGTTTAATCATTACAACAATAGCAACAATAATGCGTAAAATGTTTTTTCAAATACTTAAATACTCCTCTCTCCCCACGTGACGTGAACTAGTACTCGTCAAGCAACTTGTTCTGTTTAGACCGCTAACGAATTCAATATGTTTTCAAATATTTGCGTATTTCATGTCCACATATATACGCAGATACGTTTTAGTATGTATGTATGTTCATATTGAATTACATCTACTCATCGATTCATACTCCCGATGGCACGGGTTTGTATAATCGTTGTTAAAGCCGTGTTTAGAGTTTAAGCATATAAAACGATTTGAAAAGCTGATCAATTGTTTCTAAGACATTAGCTGCCAGTTGAAAGACTTAGCAAAGAGGTGATAATGATTAATTATTGATCGAATACATAGTCCGCGTAAATCTATGAATAACTTTATTAAAGCAAAGATTAGAAGCCTGCCAGAAAAGAGACTCAAATCTATTTAAAAAAAAAAAAACAAGTAAGATGGTTATAGTCGGCGGGGGCCGAATCTCGCATACCCACCACTATGCTTTTCGCATTCTGCTCTCCAAGTTCTTTTATTTGATACCCATATCGCAGGTACTATTAAGGAAAATTAATTACGGTAACAATCCACGTTTAGACAGATAATATGTAGTCATTTGATGAATGTGCAAAGTAGTTTCAAACATTCTGTCCTGTTCGCGTTATTATAAATAAGCACAAAACCCCAAAAAAGTGAAAAAAATAAAATCCAACAACACATAACATTGTGTGGGCATGGCCGATTTTTACCATTTCCGTGCATAAAGAGTAGAGTGTATTGCGAAATACATGTGGAAAATTTTAGGCTTCTAACTTTTATAATTTTTGAGTAACGAGCGCAAATCCACAAATTTCTGTTAAGAAAAACGGAGTTGCGTTCAGTTTGTGCTTCACTGCGAGCTTCTGCTCTGACCAATTTAGCCCACTTTCAGTTCCAACCTGCGTGCAGAAACTTTAAATGTTCCTACCAAATTTGAAATCGATATCTTCCAGGAGAGGACCAGGGGAGTGCCAATAACGCGCACCACATAGACACACAGATGGACAGACATGGCCAAATCAACTCAAAATTTCACGTTGATCAAAAATATGTATACTTTATAGGGTGTCTGAAGCCTCCCGTTACATACATTATGAAAAAAAACAAAATGGTTGTACCCCCCATCTTCCAGTGGGGGGTATTTGCTTTACGATCTCACTCACTTCACTCTCTAGGTCCAAAAGGGGACCAATCCGTCGCATCCACACAAAGTTGCGAGTAATTAAATTTAATCTTTTTCCCTTTTTTGAAGTTTAATGCTTATTTACCACAAGGCAAACAAGACAAAACGTCTAAAAGTATTTGGTACACTTTTGAAATGAAGATATATTATCTGCCTAAAAATGGATTAATTTTAAAATGTCCTCATCACCATCGCCGCGATTAATTTGTTCTTAATAATACCAGCGATATGGGTATCAAATAAAAGAACTTGGAGAGTAGAATGCGAAAAGCATAGTGGTGGGTATGCGGGATTCGGCCCCCGCCGAATATAACTTTGTAACTCGTTTTATATATCTGCACATAATAGCCTTAAAGTGAGCTGAATTTTTTTCTTTGCAAGTACGAATACCTTTTCTCGGCATTTTTGTAAAGTATAAGTTTGAGTGTTTCTTTTTCATTTGTATTTCTATTTTCTGTGACATTTTCTCACACACCGCACTTTCAATTTCAATTTCACGTTTTAAATGAAGAGAAAAATTTTGCTTTTTGACTAGCAACAGTCCGGGCTTGCACTTGCAGAAATACGTCACTCAGTCATGGAATCCTATTTCGCAATTAAATTGTCAAAACTAGCGCATTTCACACTTTGAATGGCGATGTTATTTATTTTTACTTTATTTAGCTTCATCTTCAGCTATCTTATTCGTATACCGAAAATATGACCGCTCTGAATATATGTTCTATGAATTTTACAACCAAACCAAGTAGTCAATGAAAACGATCCGAACTGAAAAGGTTCCATTTTGACTGATAGCAAAGTCATGCAAATCCTTAGTAATATGCGGACTTCAGATTATTTTTAACTACAAGCGAACTTTTATGCTAAATTCAGTGACTTTTAAACACTACCGGACAAGATTAAAAAGTGCAAAACCAAGCTTAACTTAACAAATTTTAGACTATAAGGTCGAATAAACAAGCACATAGATAGACGATAATTAACTATTATGCATATTCGAAAATGCACCCTTCTATGTAGATCGATATGTACATAGCACATATCGGTATATATGTATATATATTCTCAAGCAATATTTTAATATTTTTTCAATAATGGCAACAAGAAGTTCCCTACAAGCGAGTATTTCTCTTTCATCTGAAGCTGAATGTAATAGATTCTTACTGTCTTGCCTGTCTGTCTAAGTTGAAATGTAATCGCTTAGACGTTGATACGTACTGATAGACGATTTAAAAATTTTATGCGAGGTTGTGTGGGTTAAAGATCAATGACGTTACTTTATCTGTAAGCAAATAGATGCAATTGAATTTACTTAAGGCAAACACAATTGTTTTAGTTGTTCTCTAACATTTAATTGAAAATTGTAGAAAACAATCAATTAAAGAAAATAAGAAAATTATGTAATATTCTTTCAAATGCAGATATCTTGAAGTTACGTACCGTACACACATCACTCGGATGTGGGTTTTGATATATTATTTTTTCATTTTCCCATTAACACTCAAATTTATGCACGAAACATTACTTAAATGCAATTTTGATTAACATGACATTTTGAAATTGAATCTATATGGCCATCCATCGGTTTGGCTCACTTTAGAGTTGCAAACTCAAAGCAAGAATACCGCTTATATTTTTAGTTCAGTTCCGGTCATCGGACCGGATTGCACATAAAGATGAAAACGATTGGCCCATGGAATAGGTAATGAGCTACTATACTTTTCAAGAAACGTGAAAATGCCAAATTTTGAAAATGTAACACTTGATCTAAAATAGTAGTGTCACTCAGTTGAGGTTCGAAAGAAGAAGAAGCAGTGATAAGTCACAGAATGTCCCTTTGTAAGATGTAAAATTTATCTTAACAAAATTTCAGCTTTGGCTGAAATGAATGTCAAATAGAATGTCAAAATACATATTGAAAAAACTGCGCATATTACGTTCTTGATCCAATAAATAAACCAATATGTTTCAAATTAACGCAACAAATTTCAAATTACTATTCTGGAAAAATATGTATCTATGTCGACTCATAATTCATTCGGTCAAACTACTCATGGAAACACTAATGTAAACACACATGTAAAATCAAACGACGCCTGTTAAAATTTACGCGGTTCGATGACGCTACCTTTACCATTTGAAAGCAATTTCGTCTGTCCGTTAGACCATGTTCTTTGAGAAGCAGAAAAAACAGTTCAATCTCAACAATGGCTTGAACACTGTTATGACAACTTTCCCCCGTCGAGGTCACTATATTTGTAATCGCGTAATCCGTTTTTCGCGAGTGATGACAAATGGACACATGGTCCGAAAAGAGGTGGCTACCTCAAGAAGCACCCAAAAAATTCTGAAAGTCAGTCTCGATAATTGAAAAATCACGTTAATCAAAAGATTGCGTAAATTAAAGTTCATACTGCTGTCCCACTCGCCCTTTTCTCCAGAAGAGGGTCTCTTTGAAATCTCAAAACGATGCTTGTGCAGCGTATTTTGAGGAGCTTGGAAGATCATTCTATAAAAAACAGCATCGAAATATTAAGAAAGCTTTGTCCCAATCTAGAGGGAGAATAAATTGAATTTTTCTTGTTGATGTGTTATGAGAAGCAATTTTAGAAATTGGTTAAATCCCATCCAAATTTTCCACATACGTTTAATGTGCAAAAACCATTTTTCGCCGATTCTCGTCGGGGATAATTATTTATAAGGAAATAGCGCAGCTAATATGTCCTCTTCAATCAAACTCAAGCGTTCGTATCACTACTTAATATTTAGGCATGCACTACATACATGTTTACATATATATGGCTACACATATTTATGTTCGATTGCATTCTTTTGTTTTGAAATATTAAATATAAACTAATTTCTCAGACCATAAATATCTGTATTATCAACATTTGTAGATACAAAAAATTAGCATCAATTGAAACGTATTTGAAGCATTTATCACTTCCGAATTATTTTCAACAAACTCTCTAATTAATTTGTTGTCTTTTTGAACCGCGCTAAGTATCTTACGTGATAGACTTAATAAATGCTTTACTAAAATATTAAAAAGCTTTGTGGTTGAAAGTGCTTTCGTAATAAATAAAATAAACGTGTAAATAAAATGAAAATAAATTATGCGAGTTAAGGGTAATTACAGCTATTAGATGAACTAAGTCCGACCGAATGAAGCTCTTGAATATTTGCCACTTAAGAGCAATATCTTATGAAATACGTTTCCAAGGAAATCAACAAAACTTTAACAGTAAATCACTTGTAAAATTCAAAATACCGTTTTTTTTTTAAATTCCGAATCATTGCTTTTGCCTCTTAAAAAGGCTAATGTCAGTTAAAATAACAATAATAAAAACCGAAAGGAAAGAGGAAAAAGAAGATATGTGTCTTCTTGAACCATAACAAAATACGAACCATTTCTTTTTTCAACTAATAAATAATTACGTCTATGTGTGTAATCTTCTTGCAAAATTTCCAGAATAAAATTAGAATTAACAAGCTAGAAAGTTATATTCGGCGGGGGCCGAATCTCACTTACCCACCACCACTATGCTGTTCGCATTCTACTCTCCAAATTCTTTTATTTGATACCCATATCGCTGGTATTATTAAGGAAAAATTAATCGCGGTATCTACCAGATTCATTTTGAAGTTAACCCATTTTTAAGCAGATAATATATGTTCATTTGAGGCATGTACAAAATAGTTCTAAACATTCTGTCAACTCACAAAAATGAAAATGAAAAAAATAACATTTAATTACTCGTACCATTGTATGGGCATAGCCGATTGTTTCCAATTTTGGACCTAAAGAATAGAGGGTTTTTTTAATATAAATGCGGAAAATTTCACCCTTCTAACTTTAATAATTTCCGAGTAACGAGTGAACATCCAAAAAATTTTGGTAAAAAAAACGAAGTTACATTCAGTTTACGTTTTACTGCTCGCTTTTGCTCCGACCAATTTGGCCCACATCTGCGTGCAGAAACTTTAAATGTTTCTACCAAATTTGAAGTTGATATCTTCCAGGAGACTACCAACATCGCACACCACGCAGACACACAGACGGACAGACATGGCTGAATCAACTCAGAATTTCACGCTGATCAAGAATATATATGTACTTTATAGGGTCTCCGAAGCTTCCGTTTGGCTGTCACGTGCCTTATGAAAAAAAACAAGATGAGTATACCGTCATCTTACAGTGATGGGATAATAAGTAAAAACTACATAGAGCGCCACAGCCTACCGTTAAATACCAGCTACCAGTTTGATTAACATAGTTATTCATATAACCAATTTTCAAAATAATGCGTTATATGGGAAGTGATCGAAAAACAAGTCCGATCGAAACCATTTTTAATAGCGTAATAGCGTGTTTGGGTAAAACACACTAGTGTCCAAAATATCATCATAATATCTCAAAAGTGACGAGCAGCAGGTTGAGCACAAGAACACCAGGCGGAGAAATATTCAAACTTAAATCGATTCAAATAGTGATTCTAAATTGAAGGTGTGTCTATCTCAAGTCCTTCTGAACGTTGTAAACATCCGCACAAACTACTTCTTATGCCCTTGTAGCACAAGCGGTGTAGAGTGCAAAAACTGCTTAATTCTGTTGAACACGAAATTGCCGTATAAGTGTTTCCATTATCATACCCACGGGCATCTCAGAATGAATCGGGCGATTAATGGGAATTAAAGGGAAAAAATAAAAAACTCAGCAATCATGTAAGAGCTCTAACACAAATACATTGGAAGACTTCCTAAACAAAGCTGATTACTTAAGGCAAGAGGGTTGAATGTGACCTTCTAGGGGAAAAGCTAAGCAGGTATATTTGAGCGCGGAGCGAAGTGTGATGATATGAAAAATCTCGAATTGATGTAAATAAGTTCCCTTCACTCTAATTTTCTTATACTATTATACGCTGGATACTCGCTATATAGCTCGTTTAAAATGAGCAAAACCTTTTGTTATAATTTCACATTACCGTTAGTTTTTCAGAATTATATAAAAAAGCATAAGCACAAATATATTTAATGCAAAATGGGCAGCTTAAACGGTGACGTAGTTGTCATGCGTAATGGACGTTCAACTAGTCAAATATCGGTCTATAACTATCCAGAGCACTTAAATCCTTTTTACGAAGAGGATCAACACAAACGCCTTCGATTCTGGAAAATCAAGAAGGGCAACAATAATAAGGAAAGACGTGGCAGTCTATCCATTGCTAATCTAAAAGAAATGTGGTAAGTAAAAGATAGACCATTAGTTTTTTTTTCCTATTACACGCATAAAAGAACTAATGTTATGCACCAAATATTAAACAGTCCAAAGACACAGCTCTTAGGTAATAGTTACACGATTTCACTATGAAACCATGCTTGTAGCACCCACTATTGTACACTAAATTCGTGCGAAATGAATACCGATGTCGAAAGTTCCCATCTAGCGAATGAGCTTAGAAACGTCCTCGACTATACTACACCCAGATCAACATAAATCATTTTCATTGATTGCTGAGATCGGTGAAATCAATAACCCCTTCTCACCATTTTATTTGATATTGGGTTCATTATTCTCCCGTTCGTTAAATCATAGCGTTCACTGCTATATCAGCTACCAAATGTTTCTGCAGGCGTTAATTCTTAAACGATATTGAGCTTATACGGTCTGGATATTTCCTTCGTTAAACTGTTATAATATGTCTACTTTTTGTAGGATTTCTCCCGAAGAAAAAAGATTATAGCAAGCGACCTAGCTACGTTCGCTTTCGAGCCAAACGCCTAATTTTAGACCAATATTTTCAAAGAATTTTTTTTCACAGTAGGCAAGGTTGTAGATGGATCGCGGGAATATCTCTTTACTGCAGTTTTAGTCGGTTTTCGGTTTCTATCCAATTTCACTCTAACATTTACTATAAGTAGTTGTTGGCCGGTCGCCGATTGTACGGCCGTCAGACAGACGAACGAACAATCGGAACAGTATTATTTAATGTGGGACCTCGCAGTATTGAAACCATACTTTAACCGATTCGAATATCCTTTAAAAAAACCCATTAAAAAAGGATTATAGCAGGAAAGAATGCCTTTAACGGTCTTAACTAAAAATTATAATATGTTAAATGGCTTACGCAGTTCATCTTGATTATATTTAAAGGGCTTTCAAATCGTTTCGCCCGAAAAAGAGATCATCAATGTTAGGTATTAATAAGACATCAGAGAGCCCGCCAGCATTGCGACGAGAACTTCAAGGGAATAACAACTGGAATACGTTAGATCATCGCATGCGTCACAGCACCAATGCATCGCCGTTATATAGTGACAGCTTTCAGCGTGACAACGTTTACCGAAGTTCCTTGCAAAACATACCCGCGGGGAATGTGAACGTAAATATTCTCTTCCCTAACCAAATATCCAACTTATCTATTACTAATAATTAATATTTTTTTTTTTCATGTAGGATCGTATTGGCTTTAATCGTAATGATAATTATCGTAGCACAATACAATTTTCTGGCTCAAATCGTCGTTATGCAGAACAAAATTTGCAAATACAGCAAAGGCACAGAAGGTACGTTTATCGTGGTTCTTTAACGCCACAACCACAACGCAGTATAGATACGATGAATGCAGGTTCATATGAATATATCAACAATAATCTAACGAGGGGGTGAGTGAGCATTACCTTACAACCATGTAATTGATAGAAGTTCTTGGTGCGTCCGTCCAATGTATATCGAAATGAATGCCTTTTGTAAGTGATGTTTGTTAATAAAACCGTATGTAATATGGTACATGTGTGTCTATTTGTATATGTTTGATGGGACATCTAAATCCAGTAAACGGTTTATTGTGTATTGCTATTGCGTTACCAGTTGTGGTGCTAACTATTTGTAATTTTCTTATATATTTACGATTTTTTCAATGCTGTTGTCGTTGTTGATAATCTGGTTTTTGCTGTTGTGATTATTAGATCATCGCAAACAAGCATGGCAAGCACAAACCCCTTCGAGACCGACAATGAAGACGACGCTGATGGCCTGAACGTTAGCGAAGTAACTAGTTTATCGAGCGCAAAACGAACACCTCGCAAAAAGCGACGAGCGCCGGCACCACCACCTCCAGTGAGTACAATACGCAGTGAACGCTTTTAATACACTTTTAAACACTTTGTGCTATGGTTTCATTTTTTTTCCTTTTTTTTGTTGTTGCTGCCGTCTCTTACGTAAATAGTATAATTATTGTAATGTGTATTTATTTAACGATAAATTTGATAAGATATTCGCTATTACACATAAAATGATGAAATATTGATAAGCAGTCCGAAAGATTGTATATGTACCGCAAGTATATCGAAGAGCGTCGTACCTTCTGTAACAAAATTTCTTGCTGAAGAGTTTTCACAGTTATGACCAATCGTTTCTCTGGCATAAAAGCAATTTATAAATATTTTAAGATCTTTTTCTATACTTGATACTCAATTTGTCATACGTTTGTAACGCGCACAACGGTTACCAGAAAGTAGTAGAATTAGCCTCTCTTCGATTATCATTGTGCATCATGAATCCCTTCTGCCCGCACAAGCTGTTAACAAACATTAAGATGTCCTTAATCCCTGGTTTTGCATTCCTACAATACGTTCGTTCTTCATTGTCTTTTCGCCAAAATATTCGACCTTTTCACTAAATTTTGCTCCACTTGATTTCTGACTGTTGCGAAATTTAAAATGCATCTCCGAGAATATGATTTTTACTGGGTAGAGAGATTTTAAATGGAAACCTCATACCATCTTTCGATCATAGCACTAAATCAATGCGAAGATTAGAAAAAATGCGTTCGAAATTTTAGTTTTGTTCGAAATGGTTCTAGTTATAGAGCTGTCATGACATTTCATGCTGACGGATCAAATTCAGATTCGGATCTCCGTATTACTTTTTACCACTTTTAGACTGCGAAAATTAAATGGACATACGGACAGATACGGCTAAAACAACTTCGAATTTCGTACTTGTCGAATACATACATACATATATATATTTTCAACTTTTTACAAAAGTAAAAAAAAGCTAAAAGAAGCTAGAAGAGCAACAGAAGAACACCAGTGTTTTGTTAACGAAAAAATTTGGAAATTTTTGCATTAATTAATGTTTTCTTATTATTTTAGTTTCAAGTGAATGTGAAAGACATTGCGACACTTAATATGTTGAATGAATCTAGTCAGGAAGAAACTCGAAACGAGTTATGCATTAGGGAGGAGAACGATATCGCAAATTTAACGGCTGAGATTCAATCATTTGTCCAAATCAAAAATAATGAGGATGTAGAAGAGAAAAAATTAAAGATCAATAAACCGGAAACCGACGTCGTTACTGCCTCCTATGAAGAAAACAACAACAACTATACGATTGCAGAATACGATGTTAAATTAAATTCCGAAAATAAAGGGAAAGCGAACGAGGAAAGCGCAAGCAAAAAAGATATTGCTCGGCTCCAAATTAACGAGACAAATGCAAAAGGTTTAACAACAATAACGACAACGAATAGTAACGTAGCACCCAAAGAAACTAAAAAGAACAAAGAAAATGAGGAAAACGATAATAAAGAACAAATTGCTTCGCTCAAGATTAAAGAAACAAGAGGAGAACTTCCAGCAATGACAGTTATTTCAACGAATGCACCACACGAAGATGAATTAGTATTCAAACAATATCATGCATCTAAAGATCTTAAAATTTCAAACAAGAATATTTCCAAACCAAAGGATGTAATAACCAAAGAAGCAAATGAAATTCATATTAATTCAGTCCATACACAGCCAATAGCGATACCAGAGAACAAAGCAGCGAATATAGCCAACGGAGCAATACCAAAGAAAATTGATGTAGATGCAGATATAACAACGGAAGATATTAAAATGGATGGCGAAGATAAATCAGTGAAACCGATACCAATGAGGCGTAAGTCTAAAACGGAGAGCGAATTGGGTCAAGTTGAATGTATTCATGTACACGTGGAAAGTCCCCGGTCGATACCACGGCACAACCACCACAGTAGCGTTACGAGCTTTAAAACGAAAACCAATGACGTGCGCGAACAGGAAAAAATTACGGCAAAAACTTCTTTCACGTTAGTTACTCCTCCAACGAATCGTAAAGATCTGGGAAACTTATCTCACGAGAACCCAAATACTAAAAGTGAGAGTCAAGTAGTATCCAGGCCTGAAATACCTCCAAAATCAAAAGTGTCGCCTAGATCAAGCAAAACCGATGAATATGAATTGAATCATAGGGTAAGCGAGAAAAATGATGACAAAGTAAAACCCCCACTTTCGCCCAAACCATTAGCGGAAGGACACTTTGCTGAAATTCGTAAACCTAGCAGGAGAAGTCGGGAGGCCAAGAAAATTGCTGAGGAAAAGGTAAATATGCTTCCAAATGAGCATTGTCAACAAAACCACCCAAATGAACTTCAGTGCCCGGATGCCATTACGGGCGCAACTGTGGCTTTGGATAATGATTTAAAAATTATTGAAAATTCTACTACAAGAATAAACGAAAATATCGAACAAGGGGAACAACAAAGAAAAAATAGTCTTGATGCAGAAAGATATGAATTCGATGCTTTGTATCGGCCGAAACCATCGTCTCCCTTAGAATGGAAAAAATCAACTTTGGCTACGCTGGAAACAAATATACCGCCCGAGAAAAGGAAGTCGGTGAAGGAAATAATAGCGTCTATTAACCGTAGTCAACGTTTACTGCATCAGGCAGCTAATAAAGATTTTCCGGCATGGCCTGACCATCACGTAGACAGTGTCAGCGAAGGCTTGATTAAAATTAACCAAGAATCCAATACCAATGACCTTCAAGAAAACCTTAAAATATTGGATGAAAGAGAACGTGATATTAAGCGAATGGTAGAAGAAATCGATGGCATGCGTAACTCAGCAAGGACTGTTATAAACGAACAGGTGCAGAGAGACGCTCAAAAGGTGGATAACGATGAGATTTTTCAAAAGTGTACTGTAACGAAAGAAGTTTACGATTATAGAGAGTCATCACCAATATCTTCAAATTTAGATTGGAACCCATTACCAAAGCCCAAACGTATAAAACCTTTGCACGAGTAACGGTATTAGTTACGTGTACGCACAAACAGGTGCATGCGCAGAATTTGCTCAAGGTGCTCAAAAGTAACCGTTTAATTTTATTCGTTTAATAAAACATCGTCTACAAACAACAATAGGTTTTTCGCTCTTAAGTTAATTTCGTATAAACTTTGTCTTTAATTTTGTGATGACCGACAATCGTACGAAAAGAAATGTATTGAAGACATCTGCTTTTATGTTTTTCTAATTTCTAAGCATTAATGTAATTTTCAGTCTTTTTTCCACTTTTAATTTATATTTTTATATGATTTTAGTAAATAAATTTAAAGAAATGTGCAATATATATATATATATATATATATATTTGGTTTACATATAACAAAGATGTTCACTTCTTCAATTTTCTTGAACCTTCAAAATTGCTAGGAATAATCTGGACTTACACAAAAACATCATTCAACCGTTTAATATTGTAAAGACAATTCAATATGTGCATAAATTCTGAGTTAAACCAGACGTAGACATTGCACGATAGATTTAACATTTAACAGACCAACGCCGCGATATAAACGATATTTACCTCCATAGCAGCATTATTTGATCATTCGTTAAAAGTTCACATAGTGAAAGCAACATTAATATCAATTTAAAGACTCTCATATTTATGCTGCTTTTCTTGGAATTCTAAGATAATCAAACAATTTTTTTCGTCCCAATGGTGCAAACCCCATTTAAAACTTACAAATTGATTTGAGCAGTTTTTTTATACTCAAAAATCGATTGACAATTTTAGATACTTTCTTGACCGCACGCAAATACCGTCTGAGTCAAGTTTGGAAGATAATGCATGTCCTCCAGCGTTTTGGTTTTCCAAACGCTTTTCACTAGAATTTTAACTCAGATGTTTTTGTAACCATCATTTTCAGCCGACTTAGCTCGGCTCGGCTTCTGGCTATACTTGAAAAACAAAAAGACGGCTCTGTCGACGTTGGCTTGATATGATGGACAGTGCATGTGAAAGTAAAAAACTTCTCTCATTGAAGGCTTAAAATTCGACAGACAGATGTCGGTTAAATTGCTGCCAAGCTAAAAAGATAAGTAATTGTTTCGATACGGCCGCGCGATTTAAATGGAAAAGTCGTATTATCTTTTTGTTAAACCGGAAGAATTTAGAAGGAAGCTCTTTCAGTTTCAAGTGACAACATTCGTTCAAGCTTTTTCATAAAATCCACGAAAATTACTTATAAATATACTACGTTGCTATAGATTACAACTGACCAATATCCGTCTCATATCCAATTCACAACATTGGACATAATTTAGATACTACTAAACTCGCTCCTTCAGTTATTCTCAATTGTAAGGAAATACAGACTCACTACTTTAATTATTCTCGATTGTAAACAAATACAGACTCGCTATTTCAATTATTCTCAAATGCAGACTAACTTTTTCAATATTCTCTCAACTCTAACCAAATTCGGACAGTACTCACTTTTTACCAAATCCGGACAATAACAATATAACAATCTTTTTAAGGCTGGAAATTATCGGAAGTTTAAAGCCAATTTTATCATTTTAATGATTGATAATAAATCTTCAGTGTATTTGAATTTCTTTTTCCCCGTTTTTTGGAAAAGGATAAATATATTAAATCACACACAAAACAATTCGATTTCAATAACATTCCTACACTCCTAATAGCTAAAACCCATTTAACCCAACATAAAACTATAAACAAACATCAAATCAGAGAATTGAGTTTCATCAGCAAAGGACGTTCTTTAGTATATTCAGCCGATATAAGCAGTGCGCACAAAAAGCAAATTATGTCGTTTCCCATGTGTGCTGAAATCAATTCCATTCACCCAATATTTACATACGGTATTTAGAGAAGATCGCTTGAAAAATTCCGTGACGTGGGATATGGGACAAGGCCAAATTGAAAGTACGTGAGCTAGCTGTGCCTCTGCATTTAATATTTCTTACGATAAATTTCCTCACAGTTACATATTTATACACCGTAACAAACACCAGAATCAAATGAAGAAGAAAGGATTAGAAAGAATGTAGTTGAACCTTTAATTTGTACTAATGAGAATTAATTAACACAAATTCATTCAAGTCAGGCCGATTTCGAATCTTCATATTAAGCGATATCCTGACATGTGCTCCCATAATATTTGAAATTTTCAAAAAGTCTTTTTTTTATAATAATAATTTTGTACTTTTTTTGATAAATTTACAAACCCGTACTTAAAAGCCTTTGCCAACCTATAGTTTGTGCACTTATTTCTTTTAAATGCCCGTTCTTTTCAAAGAAAATATATGAATTAAATTGCAAAGTCTCATTGAAGCGCCTTACCTTTCGAAATTAATTTATGCTAACTGTGAGTCACCGAAATAATTCGAGTACAGTTTGTTACAGCCGACCTTAATACTTTCACCTTTTTACCATCAAAAAACAATACTTGTTAGCGCGTAGCAAGTCTTGACAATTTTCGCAACTTGAAACATATAATAAGACCGAATCCTCTGCGTTTAAACGACAGAAATGCACTTTATTGGAAGAAAAACGTAAATACTCAAAATAACATAGAGATTGTGAATGGAACAAATACAACTCAAAGCATTTTTAAAAGAAATTATAAAGTGAGGTGATAAAAACTTTGTTTTGCTCCGAATTACAATCAGTCTGTTGTGGAGCTAGGTGGTCCACCGAGTTTTATTGATTCCTTTTCCAAGTACATGACGAAACGTGTTAAATTGGTGCGAACTGTTTGAACAGCCGGATATCGGTCTTTCAATTCCTTGCGTTGCGAACGAGCTTTACTCCTAAAAGTCTTTTCCAGTTTCTGAACTTCTTTAAATAAATCCATTTGCTTTATAATTTCAGGCCAATCGTTATCGGAAAACATATCCATTAAAGCATCGAAAGCTTCGGACAGTGTCCACACATCTTCTTCCTGGAATAAATTTCGAATTATTTGCAAATAATTGCTCATATTAGAAAGGAATTGAACTCCTACATGAGTGCAAGTCTCAACAATAAACGAAATTATTAATTTTACTAGTGGTTCCGGTAATAGGCAGCCTAGTGTGCCCAACATACGTAACCAGTTCGCTCGAATTTCCGGCATCGAGCAATTTTTGACGCCACCTAAAATAAGCTAATAATGATTAGAAAAACTTAACTAATAATCATCGCTTTTTAAGTCAACTACGCCGAATGTACCTCCAAATCGTTCTGAGCCATTTGCTTGAAAAGCTCTCGTTGGCTCTTCAAATGTTCCAAAGCCGAACGCATCAGAGATGTGGAAGGCTCCATAATTGAATAATCCCTTGGACCTTTGAATACCTGCTGTCCCAATTCTAGCCAAACGCTATAGATTGCATTGTGCCCACCTAAGTCTTCAGCAGTGAGACAATTGCACAAATTTTGCAAACACAAAAGTGAAGAAATTCGCAAATTTTTCGCCCTAAGAGTGCAGTTCAGCAATTATACCAAAAATAAACAGAAGTAGATAAAAATATAGACGTACTTCATAAGTAAGTTTACATCTGTTTCTCGCAGTTGATTTGAGAGTTCATCGCTAAGAGGTTGTGCCCGTTGCCAAAGCTGGTTGATTCCAAATTGTTGGTTAGAGAAAATATTAGATGAAATATTTTACAAGCAGCTCCAGTTATGTCTTTAATTTTACTACCTGTTCAACCATACTTAAAGATTTTATGACATCTATCACGTCAAATGTGAATTTATCTCCCTCGAGTAAATTCGAACTACTTTCACTGGTTTTATTAGACTCATAGTCCACTACACATTCATTTTCCGATATACTCTCATCGTCGACATCATTCCCATCTAAACGTTAACAAATTAAAAACAACTTTCACTACTTTCATGCAATTTACCTTCATCATTACCATCCTCGTCGGAACAGAGATTTGTTATAACTTCGGCAGCTACTCTTTGCGCATCTAATAAATAACCGATATCCCTAACGACAATATCGGCGTCAGTTGGTAATTCTTGACGTCGTCTACGATTGGCCGCTGCCTCCTCGCTTTCATCTAAAATATATTATGTATTTTACTGTGTTGTTTAAAACGATCTTTGTATTGTTATACCATCTGTTGTATCCATTTTAATTTCCAATTCCAGTGTCTCTGATTGTGATATTAAGTTAGAAAGATTAGATATATTGGCTATGACTGATGATATGACTATTTGATGATTAATTTTGAGCACACCAGCCAAAGCTCGTAACATGGTCACACTATACGAAGCGGCCAGTGCTGGTACATTTGTTAAAATTGCGGCTGCTAAAGAGCAAAGGTACGCTTGGCCATAATCACCCGTTAATGACAGAAGACACAAGAAATTAGGTACATGGTCGTTTAACACTTTCCACGATTTAGGATTGTTTTCAGAAACCACTAAAAAGAATTGAGCTACAGATATTGCTATATCCAATCCATAGACACTGAAATCTAAACACCGTATAAAGCTTTCCATCAGCACAGTCTGATTGAAGGTATCGACGGCATAAGGGGCGCTCTCACACAAATTCCACAGTAAATTGATAGCCTGTAAAAATATATCCGAACGTATATCCATTTGGTTGCACATATTGACATCAAACTTTGGCTTCCAATCGTCTACTGCATATTCCTGCAGCATTGCAAACAGAGGTGTGAGAATATCTTGTTCAACCAAATAATCGCACACTTCACTGCTAGTTACAGACAAGTTTCTTAGCGCACCAGCTGCAGCATTGCGGACGGATTCGTCTTTTTCACATAAGAAAGGACCAACTATGCGTACAATATCTGTTTGACAAATACCAGCAACTTTATCTTTACTAGCCGTCAATACAGCTAAGGATTGCAAGCCATTCAACTTTTCTTCCGTGTTAGCATTCTGTAATTGATCACGCACTGCTTCTATTGGCCCGATAGCAATTTCACTACTATTATTTAGGAAGTCGTCAATGTCGCTGCCGTTGATAGCAAATAAAGGGTTCGACTTCCTAGAGTATTGAATTTTATGTTTTCTTGTCTTTCCCATTATTCTATTTTCACATAAATAACAAGACGCACGTGCAAACGCAAATCCACGAAAAAATTAGAATTTGCAACAACAAATACACATGGCACTACTTTTACAACTACAAAGTACATATATACCAAAATGGTAGTTTTTTTATAAATTTCTGTTATTGCGTTATTCCCATTTTCGGATTTCGGACTTGACTTTAAATTTGGTGTAGGGTATCTGAAAGTCAACTTTCGTTCGCGGCCAAGCTGTTACGATCACGCACAACTTTCGTTTAATTTTCGTTTCTATCATTCAAGTTCGAATGAAAAAGCAGACAAAACAAGCAATTTTTGTTTATATATATTGGTGACTGTCAAAATCCGAAAAAAATAACAGCTGGTTCTTTTCTTTGATAAATTGACGAACAAACAACTATTGATGTAATAGTGCTCCGGTTTTAGCTAAACGGTTGCCTCGACCAGAAACCATTAAAGAGATCTGCAAATTTTCTGAGAAGTAAATAATATAGGGACTTCCTATTGTGAGAACTAACCCACTTTTAAACAAACATATGTCTTTAAACGATGTGAGATAAATTAGTTTTTAGTGGATATGTTAAATTGACGAATTTGACAATTGCATTATTTCTTAAAATGATATGTCTACGCACTTTCGTTCTTTCGCGTGCATTTAACTCGACACCGCGCATGTTGATAAGGATTCTCCTGACAAACTGTATATATTGAATACTTATATTTCGGTTGCCACATTTAAATATTTTGCAAAGTGAAAAACGATTCCAATTAACATGAGAATTTAATCGAATGGGCAGAAGAGTCTTTAAATAAACTGTTTAAATTTTAAGCTTTGCTTAAGTCGCTATTGTTTTCAGTTTAGCTAATTACGGGAGAAATAATCGGCAAACCGCACATAATACATGTGCATTAAAGCATAACAAGTTTACAAGTATCATCTGTTGTGCCTACGTGAATCCAAAAACAACCGATAGTCATCAAATGGTACTGAATGCTATCAAATATGCCATTCAGTCGAAAAATAGAAACGTAAGAAAACTTCAGATGCGTGATTACCACTCCGAGTCCTTGCGGGATCTTATGACAAATAAGTTTCGCTTCATTTTTGGACACGGGAATCAAAGTTGAACGTATGCAAAGCAATGTAAACGAACACAATCAATCTGCGCATCCTGATACGCAGTATCGAACACGAAATAGGTAGAATATGAAATATACACAACTTATTTTAAATTTAAAAACTATTTACTTAATTTTACATTTCATATTACATTATATTAACATATTTTTATATATATATAAATTTTTTTATATATTAATTAATTTTCAATTTAAAATGTATTCGCCGTATTGCTTGATTAAAGTGTATTATGTTGAAGAGTAATTTTCAAATACTCAAACAATTAATTAATAATAGGTTTACAACAAAAACAATTAGTAATAGGGTTCTCGTTGACATCATAAAATATTTAAAAATCTTTTTTTCATTAATCAATTTTACAATGCTGGAGGCGCTGACGCAGTCATGCGTTATTCCTATTTTCGGGTAAAAAGTTAAATAAAGCAAAAACATTTCTTAAGTGGAATGATTTGAAAACCGTCTATTAGGTTTAAAATAACTTACATTTGTTTTTCGCTTTTTTCTTGCTTTAGAAAATAACATCGAGTATAAACCAAATTTCAAATCGAATAACATAAACAAAGGTTAAATTAATACAAAAAAAAAAAAAAAAATAGAAAATAACTCATATGCTTATTTCCACTGCACTGCGAGAAAAAAAACTTTTTTTACTTTTAATAGCAAAAAGAGCATGATTCTGTTTACATTCAAAGAGCAGGAGAAAACTGACATTCGACAAACCTACCACAATATAAAATTTTGTGTGCTTCACATATTTTCGGTTTTTTCCCTCGTCCTTTCACTGCTGATATACCCAGGTGTTTAAAAGAATTTAAACTACGTCCGATGTCAACAAAGGTAAACTTGAGGAGTTGAGTGAGGTATATATAAAGGAAGCACGCGAATTAGTCTGAAGATCAAGAAAAGCAGATCTTGACATTTCTATATATAAATACTTTTCATAAATTTAAGAATTTACATAAGATCCTTTCGTTAATTTATTTTTTTTTGAGCGCTTTTTTGGTTACTCAATTACTTCACCTTTCCTTACTTTCTTTCGTTCGTTAGCGCGTTCCTTTCCAAATAGACGTCCTGTGTGTACCCAACCGTACGCTTCGCGCTATAGAAAATACACATTTAACAGCTTCGAATACACTTTCTAATATACTTTTATAAGGAAAACATACACATTTCATAATTGTAAATGTTCAAACAACAAAATAGGCTTTATAACAAAAAAATTTGTGAATTGTTCAAAACCGAAAATTATTACCTTAAGGGTTTCGAAGTGTTCCTGTATTGTTCTTTGTTTTGAAATTTTTTAATGATTAAAGGAATTTTTAGACAAATTTTTTTGTGCGTTGTGCGACGAGGTAGCCTTAAAAATCCCGTAAAACATATGTATTCCTGATCAGTATCAATTTTTAAACCGACAACTGTCTGTGTAATGTCTGTAACAAAATTTTTCCTGGACGCAAAAATTCAGCAATCGGCTTTAAATTAAGTTAGTTAACCATGGTCGGTAGCAAATGTGAACAAGAGACATTCGTCCGAAAAGAATATTCCATAGTGGTGGTGGTGGGTACAGAAACTATCTGCCTCAGGTATTAAGCGATGAACTTTATAAAGGCATTTACAGTATTTTACCAAAATATCTCAAAAACACAAGAGAACAGGACGGGTAGATGGACAGACAGATAAGCTTAGATAAGTATAATAAAAAATGAGTCTATCTCAATTCTTTCTGTGTGTTGCATACGTCCGCACAAATTCAATATATCCTGTTACCACAAGCGATATAGGGTATAAAAAGCAAGCACTTCCAATTCGTAGTAACTCTTAATTTTGTTTTGATTTCTTTTATCGCGGTATGCAAACAGTCAAATTCTGCGTATCAATTTTCGTGATTGTAAGAATAAGCCGTAAAATTTGTACTACTTTGCTTTCGTGCTTGAATGAATAATTGCGATGCAACACTGCGCACATTATGAAATTCTTGGCAGCTGATTGCGCTGTAAGAGTTTAATAATTTTTTACAGATTTGCAGATATTAACCACACTAATAATAGCTTCCATTTACTAATAGCTTCCATTAACCAATATCAAACAGTTTTCATTTACTCGAATCAATTAAAAGTGCGTATACGAGATATCAATTGTTTATATTAATTTTGTAGGCCTGAGATTTGCAGATTTGCAGATATTAACCACACTAATAATAGCTTCCATTTACCAATACATTCCATTTTTTCATTTACTAATTGTTTATATTAATTTTTTCACAATATTCTCTATTTGACTAGAGCTTTTTCACAATATTCTCTATTTGACTAGTTGTATTTTCGCCGTATTTCAATGGTTACGGTATGTTTCCTTGAAATAGCACACAAGTCTGCTTAACCTCCCACCAGTCTCCACTACTTTTTTTCACATACAACACAAAAAAAAAAATAATAAAAATCGACGAGTTTAAGTGTATGTTTAGGATGCTCTGCTAGGCAAATACTTTAATTTCTCTCGCTACTAATTAAAATGGGCCCGGAAACTCATATTCATTGAAAGTACGCTTACTTGTTTTTATGTGCTTCATGCTTCAGATGAAACTATTATTCGATTAGGGATGTAACAACTTTTAATCATATACTAGTCTTAAGCAAATAATAAAACATGTACATATTTCTAAATTTATTAAAATAATTTTAGAAAGCTAATATATTCAATCCATACCGACCCAGTCCTAGTATGTATGTCAATATTATCCCCATTCCAGCTTCTATAAAAATCCACTTGTTTACCTAGAAACAAGAAGAAGAAAAAAAGCAATGGATAGAACTAATTACAGTTGATGATTACGGAGTGTGGCACATTCTTGCAGATGAAATATCTCGCATACCCGCCACCATTACGGATTATGCATTTTTAGGCAGATCAAATATCTTGTTTTTAGAAATAGTTTTGAACATTGTGTCTTGCTTACCTTATGATTAATAAGCATAACATCTCAAAAAAAATGAAAAAGAGAAAACTTAATCACGGGTAACTTTGTGTCGACATGGGCATGTTCGCACATAAATACTAAAGTGATTTGTAAAACTATTGTGGAAAATTTAAGCATTTTATATTTCATAATTTGTGAGTAATGAGTAAAAATCCATAAATTTTTGTTTACAAAAACAGAGTTGCGCTCAGTTTACTTCACTGCGCTTCATTGCGGGCTTGTGCACTCACTCATTTTCAGTAGCAACTTGCGCGCAAAAACTTTCATTGTTTCTATCAAAATTGGAATCGAAATCTTCATTTTTGCGACCAGGAGAGTGTCAACAACACATATCACACAGACGGACAGATACGGCTTAATCAATTCAGAATTTCAGAAGAAAATGTTGCTAAAAAACCCCAGAGCATTAACAATAAGTTGGATAATACATTTGTATAAAATGAAACTATTTCTTAGATTAAGTTGTGATTCTGGACAAATGAGACAACGGTCAAATTCTCATCAGCGATCTTAAAAAACATATGTATTGATAATTGTCCTGCATAGAGGAACAGATTTGAGGACTTTTGTTTGTCTAGCCGTTTCGCGCTGATTGAAGTGACGTTTTTCATCTTGCAGTTGCTTCTGTGAAACCAGACTTAGTCTCACTCTTGGATTGCATTTTTGGATTAATTTGAAAACCATCTAAATCGGTCAATGTGCCTGCCAATAACAGCTAAACAATTAAAAATTTTCCTATTTTTTTTTTTATATTGCGGCTTCAAGGTTTTCTTAGCTTAGAGCGTTAATTTGCTCTTTTCGTTGATAAAATCAAAAACAAAATCAAAAACAAACTTGAACTTCAGCATTAAAAAAAAACTAGTCTATATAGACAATTTCGATTGAACCGAACACTTTTTATACCAATCACCTTGGAGGCGCATTCCTTTTGCCAACGCACTTGCTACACTCGAGGAGAAGTTTTAAGGACTACTATAAGGTATACACATTCTTGAGCAATATCGAATGCTAAATCGATATAAGATCGTCCGAACATTCGCTTACGGGGTAACGTGAAACAAAAACATATCTGCTTTCTGAATTCCTCGATCATTTCGATTCCGGTTTTCATATTTATCCCAGCGTTTATGTCTTAGAACTTGCATACAAATAAAAAAATCGGGTATGCCCACTTAATATTCAAATTTAGGTGATGGATACAAAAGATTCGGTCACAGTGGTGTTACTTTGAATTTCGTCCCGGTGCGAATGGAAATTTTATTTTTGTAGAAAATAAAAGAATTTTTGAAGCAGGAGAATTAATTCCTCTGTAACTGTGCATAAAATAATTTATCTTAGGTAATGTTTGGATACTAATTGGCGACGGCGGGACCAAAGTGTACAAAGGATAAATTACAAATTTTTTGTAATCAGCACGCTTCGATGCTATTTAACTTTTCTCATAGAATTTTTTGTTGGTTTCGAGCAACTATAACGTGCACATTAAAATGAAGCTTGGTTCTTGTTTTTCTGGCCGGCTTTAGACAATATTTTAGTTACTTTTTTATCAAATATAAATTTTCAGTTTATTATTTCAATCTACACGATTTCAGTCTTAAATCCTCTAAAACACTTTAATTTAATTTATCCTTTGTACGAAAACGTGAAAACAAGACCCACACAGCTTCATCTCCTATATCTCCGCTAGTGCATGTTTTTAATAAACCGGCTCTCATTTACGCACTCTCTGTCGGTTGTTTTATTTTTTGTGTATTTCTAAAGGTATGCATAAAATGTACTGCTAAGACAAAATGTTGCAGTTATTGCCAAAGCGCCATCATTTAGTTCTTGCACTCTCCGGCAGCAAGTTGTGTTTTCAATGCTCTACCGTGCATATTAGTGTATCGTATATATTTAGTGTTTACTTTGGGTGAAACACGAAAGTGTTTTTGAAGAAGTGTTTCGTTTGTACAGTTTATCTAAATGGTAAACTAGTCTACGGTTTGTAAGAGTGTTCGTGAACCTAACTTATTTGGCATGAGTCGACCAAACGTTTCGTCAGGTCGTACCAACGTATTTATTTGGCTCTTCCAGCACTTTGAACTGGAATTCAATCCAATTCAAAGTAGTATTCTGCTTCCAATAGAATATCTACCTTTCCTTGTTGGTTAAGGTACGGATCAGCCAAATTTATATTCGGAATCTTCCATCTTGATACGTCTAATGAATGATTAGGTTGTGGGGGGGATGATTGATGGAGGAATGAAGGCTTCCAAATCCGTAGTAAAGCTGGCATCTCTAGATGATAATTTGACGTTTACTCGTCTTGTTGCCCTTTTCTGACCGTTGTCAATGTCATCAATGAGTAGTGATGTTTCACTTGTTCAAGCACCTAAATTTCTAATTAGGCGTTCAGAAAAGAGGTTTAGTTGTGGGCCGGAGTGCAAAATCGCACGAAATTCTACTGAATTTCCGTTGGGCACAATTATTCTTGCTCTTGCCGTTGCTATTAAGACATAATTCTTATGTGGTATTGAGTTGTCTGTTGCTGCTGACGTCACGACTGCATTTGATGCTTTTGATTCAACTCTAGATGGTTGAGTAGTGGATGATGTTGGACTTGGGTGAACTTGAGTCTCATTTGGCATCGGATTTGATGACTCTCTGGATACTGATCAAGAGTAAGGCTTGGGAGTTTGATTCAGGTGCAGCAATGTGTGGTGTTTTTGTTGCATTTCCTACAGGAGTCAGAAGAGCGATTGTTAGACGAGTGGTTGGCCTTTAAGCAGTTGAAGCATAGCCTTTGTGATTGACCATACCTCAATCTATCTGTTTCAGATAACTGCAGAAATTTGATACGTTGGTGTAGCGGATGTATCCCTACGCTGCAGTGCTTGCATTTTCTTCCTTCTGTTTCTGCCCGAACAACTGATGAGACTGTCTTGTGATTTGACAGTGATGGCCTTTCCTTAAGATTTATCGTCTCCATTGTTTGGAATTGGAATTTCAAAAACGAGAGCAAATCATTGATGCTTGGCAATTCCTTTGGTTGGCGTAAGGATTGCTCAAACCTGGTATGGAGATTCAGATCAAGTTTTTTAATTAGAATGTGCACAAAAATTGGGTCCCATTCATTGGTTTTGATTGCAAGGTTAGTACCAACAAACATTCTCGAGTTGTGTCATGAACGCCTTTGCATGCTGCATTTAAAGTGGTGGCTGGATGATTGATAACTTTTTCCACCAATGTTGAGACAAGAAGGCGCTTACTGTTGTAGAGTTCCTGTAAAATTGTCCAAGCGGAGATGTAATTTTCTTCAGTTGTCATTAGATGACTACTCAAACGCTCGGCTTCTCCTGTGAGATTGGCCTTTATGTACCACATCCTTCGTACATTGGGCATTGGCTGCAGATGAATCATGTGATGAAATAGGTCGTAGAATTATCTCCATCGAATTTGGGAATGGTTATCTTTGGAAGCGGTAATGAATTTAAGATAGGTGCATTATAATTTGATGGGCCGATTTTTGTTTCTTGTGTGGGCGTTATGTGAAGTTTGGTTAATGCTTCAATGACCGTTGATTGAAGTTGGTCATGATTGTCCTGATCTAGACTATTGATCAGAGGATCTGAGAGCTGTTCCCAGGTTTGGTCATATAAGTCCTCTACTTGACCCCATAACTTGTTTATGGTGTCAATACGGGCTGTGTAGAATTGTTGTGGTTCATTGGGGCTGACATTTTCAAGTCCGGCTAAAAACCTTTTTAATGCTGTACGGCGAACATTAAATTTGTCAATCAGGTCATGCCCAGGTTTATTTATAGCTGATGCGTTAGCTCCTATTCCATCGTTAGGAAGGATGACTTGTGTTTGAGTTGGCTCAAGGAATTCGGCCTCCTTCAACTGACCGACTTCTTTATTGAGGATATCAAGGTATTCGATCGTTAACGCTTGAATCTGCTCATAATATTGACTGTTGAAGTAGTCAATATTAGTTTGGTCTTCGACAAGTATGCGCAGCTAGCTATGCGTTGTTTCGAAAGCATTCCAAAGCTCGGAGAGGATTCGATGTTTGTCATGACAGCAGAATGCCTTGCTTTTCCTATCAACCGAATCCTTTTTGTAATTGCGTATGACACGTTGAATGTTTTCACCGATGGTGGTTTGCGTTTTAATAAACTCTTGTATCGATGTCACCTTTCCCAAATGAATTTGTGTTTCTTGAAGAAGTGTATCCAATTGACACTGTCTTGCCAAATATACTTCAACCATTTGTTGAATATATTTGGGCGTAATTCCCTGTTATTGAGATTAGGCACAAGTCCGTGTTGGCCAATCCAAACGGATGAATGAGTTGTGTTGAGTGTGTCCAATTGACACTGACTTGGCAAATATACTTCAACCGCTTGTTGAATATATTTGGGTGTTATTTGCCTATTCTTGGAATGAGGCAACAAGTCCGTGTTGGCCAATCCAAACGGGTAAATGCGTTGTATTGAGTGCGCCCAATTGACACCACTTTGTAGAACAGTGTACATGTGACTTCTTCAGTGGCCTGATGTGACGACCTTTGTGTGTGCTTTTTGTAATTTATTTATTAGCGTGCCCGTGCTGGACACTAAATAACTAAAGAGAAGACGTGCCAGTCACTTCGGGGGGTCATCAAAATGTTTACTTTGGGTGAAATACCAAAGTGTTTTTGAAGAAGTGTTTCGTTTGTACAGTTTATCTAAATGATAAACTAGTCTACGATGTGTAAGAGTGCTCGTGAACCTAACTTGTTTGGCATGAGTCGACCAAACGTTTCCTCAGGTCGTACCAACGTATTTATTTGGGTCTTCGAGCACTTGAAACTGGAAGAAACCGAAAAGGGAAAGAAAAAAGTTAGTCAATTGGTTTTGACAAAAGACAAATTTTATTGATAAAAATACGAATATATAAATTACAAATCTTATAAAGTAACTTAGAATTATAGTCCAATGAATGAATATATAAAATGATGCACTTGCATTTTTGCTTTCGTTTACTCTAGAAATATGAACAACTCGAAGTGCGCCACAAAAATGCAACATAAGCAAATTAATTAAGCAACGAAGACAAGATCTGGATTACGTAACTTGTGATGTTGTTGTCTATGGTCAGTTATGCTAAACAGATCAACACAGAAACATAAATGTGCAAATGCAAGTGCATGAACAAATGAACATTGCTATGTTAATGAGTGCGTACGAATGTGCAAATGAAAATACAAAATTGAATGAAGATATATATTTGAACTAAACAAAATATAATTGCATAAAATATATACTTAAACTAAACATTCTCCCTCGCGTTGACCAATCGGTCAACTAACTTGGTTGTCCATTGTCTTGTTAGATCTGGACCGTGAAATTCGGATTGTGAGAAGTACGGGGAGCTGGATTCGGTGCTCCCTCATGTTGTACGGCGTCATGATTTGGTGCAGCGGTAATGTGTGCAATTATCGCCTTCTTAAGGAAGACCATACTGCAGGAAATGATGATGAAGGAATCTTGTGCCAAGCTGTCGCAAGAATTGAGTTGAGAAAGTGAGATCAAAAAATAGCGTCTTCGATTGATGTTTGTAGCCAGCAGAGAACTACAAGGTTGTATGGCTATCATGGTGTTATTTGTGTAGTTGGGAACAGACGTTAATTTATAAATTGGAACACCACGTGATTGCGAGTAAGTCTGCCCTTGATCTTCATTAATTTAAAGATTGGTTGAAGGCAATCTCATTCTCGGCTTCTGGCTCAAAACCTTGATCTGCAGTTTCTTCTGAAGTGAGTTGTTATCATCAATGGGGAGCAAGGCGAGGCGATATATCGGTCGTTTAAAATTTATGTCTTTGCTGTAACTCGTGAAGATATTCATTAGACCATCTTTTCTGGAATTCGTGTTTGACTTGAGAGACGAGTTCTCATTTTGACAGAAATGAAAGTGTCTTGGAACTGGCTTCAGTGTCAACTTGAGCTGTGGGAGCTTCACCAATTAATAGGTGCCCAGGAGTTAGGGCAGAAATATCAGATGGATCATTGGACAGGGGTGTCAAGGGACGCGAATTTAAAATTGCTTCTATTTCAATAATCACAGTTTCCAATTCTTCATAAGTTAATGAAGCTGAGCTTACACTGCGGATTAGAAAGTGTTTTGCTGATTTGACGGCTGCTTCCCAGAGGCCTCCAAAATGAGGTGCCCTGGGAGGAATGAAGTCGAATTGTAATCCCTTTCAACTGCAGATTGAGATAACGAGTTGTTTTCCATTTTCGGAAAACATTAAACTAGAGAGTTCTGATAACTTGTTGCTGGTACTAACAAAGTTTGTTGCATTGTCACTATAAATGTTCTTACAGCGTCCTCTTGGGCTGATGAATCGTTTGAGAGCTCCTATGAAGATCTCTGTTGAAAGTTCACTTACTAGCTGAAAGTGAACTGCCTTTGTAGCGAAACAACAAAAAACTGCCACATAAGCTTTTGTCGGTTTCTTTCCTCTTATTTTATAGTGGATCCATAATGGTCCAAAATAGTCAATACCTGCATTTGTGAATGGTTGGTGTCACTCGTGCTTGAGGAAGATTACCCATTATTCATTATTTGGGACGTGACTTTGTTTTGCAATTTCTTGATGGTTCTGTAATTGTTTCATCTCATTTTGGAATTCATAGCTCTGAATTGCATGAATTATGACCATAAGTTCTGCTTCAAGTTCTTTGGTGGTGAGTGCTGTGAGATTCAGATCCGATTTTGAGGAACCTTTGGGTGTAGATAGTCGGATGAAACGAAGTACATAGGAGATGATTCGCTGTAACTTGCCGAATGAACCCTCGTGATCGATATTGCAAACAAACTCATAATTGCGTGTGGTTGTCAGCAGCATAATGTGGTCCTCCTTTCGTTCAAGATCGGTGGGAACTTGGAATTGTGGCAGGAATGGCGTTGGCCAACATTCTTGGCTGCCATGTAGAAATAATGGCCCAAGAAATCACATTTGGCTTTCTGCTAGAGTCTTTGCTGATAATCCCCTTGAGAGAATGCCTGCCGGATTATCCTTAGAATCCACGTGTCGCCATTGCTGTGGCAGAGTTAACGATTGAATCTGAGAGATTCTGTTGCCAACAAATGTTTGAAAGGATGAAGATTGTGAATTTATCCAAGACAGCACGATCTCGGAATCAGTCCAAAGATAGATTGGTAGATCACTTATTTGCATATCCTTGCGTAATCGAGATGCGAGTTGTGCAGCCAAGAGTGCTGCACACAACTCTAATCTTGGAAGCGTCTGCTTCTTGAGAGGTTCTGCTTCTACTCGAGATTTTGCTTATAGTAAGCGTGCCATTATTGTGCCGCCCTTGAAACTGGCTCGTATGTATGCAGCATGAATGTGCAAATGAAAATACAAAATTGAATTGAAATAAATTGAATTGAAAAGTGAATGAATGAAATATTTGAAGTAAACAAAATATAATTGCATAAAATATATAATTAAACTAAACATTTAGAAAGTGTGTTATTTCTATTTAATCACCAAAAAATAGTAGCAGCTCACAGATAATTTATCTACATACATATACAGAAATTTTCAGTTGAACAATTGTAAAAAATTTTAAAAATTAACTACAATAAATTAGTGAAACTTATTAGGAAACAAATCTGTGTTGTGTTGTTGATGTGTTTTATTAAAAAGATGAGAAATTTTTATTTTAAAAGAATAAAAATTATCAATAATTTAAAGCATATTTTACGGGTAGGTGATTAATAAAAATTAAATGCGTGTGTGTGATTAAAACTATAATCCAAATGAGAATTCGACAGTTGAATAAAAAATAGAAAATAGTTTTTCCTAAAAGGAAGACAAAAAGTCCAAATGCAATGAAAGGACTGCCCACACCCAGATTTTGTTTCTTAGTTGTGCAAAACAAAAAAAAGGATTATATAGTAAAATATTTTCTTTGCTTCTATTTGTGCTTTTGAACTTTTTTTTTTTTTTTTTTCTACTTTAGTATCTGTTGTATACATATTCTCTACTAATTGCACTAGTGTTAACCTTCACTATTGCCATCCGCTATGGTTTTTCTTATATCTTATTTACTATGGTGCGCTGCTAAGAACAACCAGAATTTTTTTTATTTTTTTTGCATCAACACCGTTTACAGCGAGAGTTGCAGCAGTAAAAGCAGTATCAGGGACAGCATTATTTTGCTGTTAGAGCTGCAGCAACCTTATAATTTCATTTTAGTAAACACATTTTTTTTGTTTTCAGAAAGCATCCATACATATCCATACATATATATCCATACACACAATATATATTATATTATAATCACACATCCATACACACGAATATATATATATATATATAGATATAATACATACATATATAATATATATAATATATACTATCGGCGTTTGCGTTGCAACGGTGCAAAATGCGATTTACTGTGTAGAGTTTTTTCTTCTTCTACAGAAACCCAAAATGCATATACCGTTATGTGTAATGTGTATGAAAATTGCTGTCTCTTTAATTCATTTAGGGGATGAAACTCTCCTTTGTTTTTCAGGTAATCAAGCGTTGCCTAATATTGGGCTTACCAAAATTCTCTTCGTTTGTTTTTTTCTCTTTCTAATATATTTACAATAACTTTTGAAATGTGTTTTTTATTGTGGTAAGCCAAAAACAAAATTTTATATCCAACTCAGAGGTTATATTAGATTTGTCAAATGCATTGAAAATCGCAAAGATATTCGCAAATAGATGCATTTTTGCTTAGCATGAATACGAATAATCGAATCGAATATGCCAGATGTGGCCGTTTGCCTGCCTCGTGTAACGTGTAAGTAACGTACATAATGTTACAACTTGATTTACTCGAGAACAAGCCCCCTTTTTTTATCACCCTTATCAAGTTTTAAAAATTATCTAAACCTGTCTTTTAATCAGTTCAGAACAAGCAAAAACGAATATTTGTCATATCTGCTCAGATTTAGCAGATGTTTCGAATTTGGCTTGAACGCAAGAGTTAGAAAACCGTCTGCCGGTTCGCTCCAAAAAAAAAAGGGATTATAAATATGTAGGGTGAAACAGGAAAGCCCAAGCAAAGACTTGGTAATGTCTATATGGTTTCTGCTAACTATTGTCCATCCCGCGTATCAACTTTTTAATTTTTACTAAAGTGCTTAGAAAAGTGACGACGAAAAGTGTGTTGTGCTCCATGAATTCTCGGGGCTTTAGACGGGATTTACAACAGGCGAACGAAACTGCCCTTTCATATCGAACCAAAGGGTTGTTGTGCTGAATATGAAGACAAAGACAAAGAAAAAGTGTACCTGAAATTACGGAAATTATTTATGAATGCTTTTCGTTACTTACCGATCCAACCGACATTGGCGGCTGCAGAGTTTTTTTTTTTGTTATTTTAACATGATCAATGACGCAGTCGATGTCCACTATATGTGCAATACAGTGACGATTAGAAATATGCCACGCCACGACCAAGGGATAGAACAAACTAATTAATCAAAATTTTTGCAAATTTTATAGTTGTTTTGACACACTTTGTACTTGAAATAGAGTTTGCAATAGATTTGATGACAATTTCCGAAGGTCCAGTATTTTTGAGATTAGCTAACTTTAATAAAAGATCCTTATTATCTTTTCTCTATTATTGTCCGAAATTAATGAAAAATTGTAAATTATTTTTAATTTGTTTTTGAAAAATTGAAAAATTCTACATTTAACACAAAATAAAAAAATTGAAAAAGTTTATGAAGAAAAACAAGCTCGAAAGTGTGTTTCGTAATCAGTTTGGGGTTTATGGTTAATAACAAATAAATGTGGAAAATTACATATTAAAACGTTGCATCTTTTTGTTTTTGAAATTCATTGCTTACAAAAAAATTGTTGAATAAGCGAAAATCAAAAGAATAGGTAATTTTAAATAACACATTCATACTCACTTCCCGAGCTTGACAAGATAATAACTTTGCTCTATCGTTTGTAATTCTACGCAATCTGCGCAAAATATAAGCACATTTTTAGTTAGATCAATATTTACAATTTATCTAACTATGTTTGCGGTCGGTCGATCGGTCGGTCGCTTTATCTGCTATGGAAGTTTTCAAATTCCACAATAGGCAAAGTATTGTTTTTACCTAGCGGTGCTCATCTAAATTTCGTACCAAGGTGTAGGTACAGTTTTCCTATGCTTATTAATAATTTTTTTCCTATCGTAAGAAACCATTTTACATATCTTCCGTAGCATATGTTACTAACAACCAAAAATAATTTTAGTGTGTATTTATTATAAATGTTTGCAAAGATTATTAATAAATTAGCTATCGTTGTTTGCTCTCCGTGCTACCTCCTATTACCTCCCTGTAGATGGCCAATTCTTCCGTGTTTCTTAACATTCATGGTCACCATTATTGCGGAAAGAGGAACATACAAATCCATTAATTATAAATAAAATTCCAATTCATTTTCATTTTTGAAATTAAATTTTTTAAATCTTTACTTTATTTACTACAATTTTGCATTTTTCTAAATTTCTCTCGAATGTAAATAACGCATGCGCTTTTATCCAAGTTTGATTGTATGTTTTGTATTTTATTTCAACGTATATTAAAGTATTTATAACATTCTGCATATCTTTGAAAATATTTTTCATTTACATACAATACATAAACTTCACCTGAATTAAATAATTTTATTACATGCACATATAAATTCATTTTTTTTTTTTTTTCAAGTAGATAACTCATATTCGCTGACGGATGTTCAAATAAGCTGTAATTATTTATTTTCCATTCCACGCATCACCGAAAGATAGCAGCGTGCTAGAAATCTTTGCCTGCCGCAGCAATTGCAGCATGCAGAAATATCATCAAGTGAACATACATTCTTGATCGTGATAGAATTGGCGGTCCATTTAGTCTTACCTGCCAGTCCGTCTGCCGTCATTTGTTGAAATATTGAAACTTCGCATTCATTATGTATTCTTGGTTAATGCCAAAGGATCCAGTTTAAAAGTAAGCCTGATTTGCCCACAAACACCGACATAGATTAGAGACTGTGTCTTACCATCCGTAGTAAGTATCGATTTGAAACGTGTTAATAATGTTCACCAGGAAGGAACATTAGAAAATAAACTACAAAAATTAACGTGATCAACTGACAGCCACTGTGACTTTGATAGATGTTCACATATTTACGAAAATTTTTGAAAATTTTATTCGTGAAGCTGATCCTCCTCCTCAAGCGTAATGAATTCTTCTCAAGGGGTTAGGCCAATGTAAGGTTTTCACAATTCTTTTTCATAGAATATCTAGGAAAATATTTACTACCTGCTAGAAACTTGTTTCCTAAGCGCCGAAAAAAGTCTGCATAGATCAAATGAGTCGCTGCTGAAAAATTGTATCCGGATATATTATTTGGCGATTTTAAACATCTTTAATATACTACCAATGTTTTTAGAAAATATTTATGCGTATTTAAAAAGCAGCGTGTACACAAAAACAGATTGCTGCAGTTTCATTGCGGCGACCGTTGGGCAGAGAGTGAGAGCGATTCGGAAGGGTTCTGTCATTCTGCCAAGATATTAAAAGTGTGCGATGAAGATTTTGACGTTCCTCATGCATTCGGTTATAGAATGATACAGTTTTCTCTGCCACTTCGCTACATATAATGCGCAAAACATGCGACTCTGTCTTTCACAGATGCAGCAAAACAGTTATTTTCAGGCACATAATCATTGGGGAAAGAGCATGAACCAGAATATTTGTATATTAAACGTCGTTTTTGCGGGCCTGGCATAAAAGGCTAATGATAAATAATAATACAAAACGTGGCTGTAACGTATATCAAAACGCGTTTTATCGAAACACATCATCCTGTAACTATAGGCATGCAGGATTGTTTTTAGATTCAAATTTGCACAAACAATGCTCAATGGATCGTAGAGCTTTGTTTAATTACCAAAAATGGCTTCGATGCCTTGCCTTCTTTAATATTTTTCAATAAAAAATGTCTTTTTTTATTTTTAAATATATGCTTTACGGTATTATTCTATTAAGATTCGTTCCATCTCAGAAAACTTACCAAAAAGGTCCTCTCGTTAAAGCCGTTAGTTGAATAACTCTAGAATTGACAAAGGTTTATATACTCTTTTTCTGCCTAGGGCTTCTTTATTGGAATTTTGACAAAGTCATAAAAGCTTCTGCCATTTCACGCGGAAACTAATGATACGCTCTAAATTACTTAAGAAAAATTGTGAAATTTTTTGTGTTTCTTCGGATTTCATCTTTATATTTATGCTTTACATGACTTGTGGTACAAGGCCATATTAGGTTTGTCCGGGTGTAGTAGAAGGGTTTGAGATAGACGCACCTCTCTCAATTCAGAAAGTGGATCTAAAATACATCAGTGCGTCAAATTTCATCAAATTATCTCCACAGGTGCGGCAGTATAAGTAGAACTCATGAAAAGAAGACGAGTAGATGAACAGCCATGGGATTACTTTTCCAACGATTTTTCACATAAGGTCATTCAAAGTATTTAATGGTGCGCTGTGACTCCCTATAGAGTTTTTATTTGTTTTCGTATTGTAAAGGTGTTTGTGAGCAATGTGTCAACTGTTTCGTGAATTGCTTCAGAATCGATCTAGAGTTTCACATTTTGTGTTTTTGCATTCTGTCTCTATCTTTTGCTGACAATAGTGCGAGTACACTTGAGCCAACGGTATCCGCCTTGAAACTGATTGTAGAGAATTGTATATGTTAAAAACAATGTTTGCATACTCAGAAGTCATCAAAAACTTATGAGCCAATGAGTAATTTGTAAGCTCTTGTTCAAAGCTTCCAATTCCATAATTTTCAACTTGCAAAAAGGAGTAGAAATTTCAGATTTAAGAAACTCAATAAGCTACGTTCTTCGATTTGACTGTGTATGAGGATTTTTATGTTGAAGTCATTAAGGATTAGAAATCAAATACAATTAAAATTCCGGATAAAGGCGGCTTCGAAATTTTTCCTACATTCACTTCGAATGTAATTTTTCAAACTGGCCTGACAACTCGTCCACTACTAGCAAGAATTAGGAAATGCTTCGTTGGTGTTCGTAGGAAAATACGAGAATTCCGATCGCATTTCATTTTAAATAATAAATTTTATCTCTACATCAAGCGATAAAATTATACGTCATAGTCATAGTCAATTCTTAGACTACTGCACTATCGCTTTTCATACTAAATCAGGCCAGTGAAGTCTTTTTTAGTAACCGTATTTTTTATTGTCCATAAAACGAAGGCATTTGATTCGTTCTATTTATTGTGGAAAGTGTGCCATTACGGCTTTACGGTCGATTAAATCGTACACCATTTATGTTGTGGATGAGATTGCATTGCATCTCTCAATTAAATTATTGAGTCGCTGTGAAACTAATTATTCAAAACTATTTTGCGATAAAAATCGTCATCTTACTCGATACGCTTTACGCTTCACCGGAAAAGTTGTGTCGTGCATAGAGAACGTTCCTATTAAATTCTTGAATAATTGGCATCTAATATGCACCTACGTTTATGTGTTTGCGTGGAATGTATTGCAAACTCGTTTTCGCGTATATTCTAAAATGCACGTAATCGGTCAATTCTGTTCACCACCAATAGTCCCCTCTACGATTGCACTATTTGACTTAGTACATGCGATATATAAATTAGTACGAATATTTTCCATTTACACCGGGATCGTGGCTGACTATAATTTTGAACAATGCTGATTGCAACAAACAACCGTAATCTCGTTTTCAACGAGTATAAATTCTGACTTGTTGAAATAGCTGCGGGTCCGTAGGAACGTTGAACAAGAAAAGAAATTTGAAGAAATCTTCTTTTTTCTGCGGGTTTTAAGTTGTGACTCATATCAACTAAAACAATTTCACAATTGATGATCAAACCGTTTAATGTGAGAAAATTCGAAAATTCGAAAATTCGCAAATCCAGTCATACTTTAATTTTTATTATGATATTTTGTGACAGATGTAACAGATTTGGGCGGTGGTTTTCGGTTACACACGGCCTGATGTCCTCTCGTTTTTTACAGATAAAATTGCGACTGTAACGCAAGTGCAAAATAAAAAATAAATTTTTTTTTAATAAATTGTAAACGTTATATGGCTTCCTTTTAAAGTGAAAATTAATGTCATGGATCATGATGGATATGTCGTGGCTAAAACACGGGTTTCTTTTTAATACGATTACCGTTTCCAAAAATTGTAAAAGCTCGCTGACTATGCTCACGCTAAGATGTGGAAATAGCGTTTTGTAAACAACGTTGACCTAGAATTACTTAAAATAAATATTTTACTAATTCTTCAACTCGTCCGTAACACATAAGAGTATGCATCCAAAAATTTCCCACGTATGCACATAGTTTTCATTTCACTGGTCGGTGAGAGTTTTCATGCCCTTCATCACCCCGTATGTGTGATTTAGGATGACTACTTCATTCTAAAGTAAATTTCAGACATACGGAACTCAAATAAATTTGGTGTGCAAGGTGGAAATAAATATAAAAGACTTATAAATATATATAATATATAGGTGGAAATAAATATAAAAGAATACACTCTGCACTACATTGTGGAAATATTCGCTATTTACTTGAACATGTTTATCCAGAACACAATTTTTTCATAATACAATAAATATTTGATCCATGCTACAGGAAAGCTCTGAAATTAGTTTAAGATCCGTACCAGGAACTTTACGTTCGCTGGCTGCGTTCGTTCACACGTTCCGTTGCTAGGAAGTAACATTGGAATTTGGGCTGTACCTTTACGAGCGATTGCGAATATAGGGAATTTGTGGTGTGATGGGTATCCGAGATCCGTTTTGAAGCGAAAAGTGAAGCAGTTTTCTTATTTGTTTCTGTTCTGAATTTAGCTTTGTGTACATTTGATTTTTCCTCTTTTCTTATTTGCTCATCTTTTTTTCTTTTGTAATTTTATTTGCAGTACAAGGAAAAACTGGCATTTTATTTTAAAACCTTTTTTTTCTGAGGTAAGGAAATGCTACCTTAAAGCACAAAGGAAATCCAACATCGATGAAATAAATTTAATTAATTTACACAATTTTATTAGTTTACACTTTCTTTTTAATTAGTTCAGTATACTTTTTTTTTGTTATGGATTTTCTTTGTTTTTATTTGTTTATATGTTTAATTTTATTTACTTTTTGTTTTTTATGCTTGCTTTTTTTTCTTTTTACAGCTTACTTTTACAATTTTAAAATATTAAAAAAAATTATATAACACAAAAATATATATAAACATGTATATAAATTTAAAATTCAAACAATTTAAAGACACTTTTTTAGTTCTAAACACTGTTAGATAATTGTTTTCGTTATATTTTTAAAGCACATTTTCAATTACAAAAAAAATTTTTATTGCTATCTTTTGTTTTTTTTAATTCATTATCAACATTCTCTAAATGATGACTACTAGCAATAAGACCGTCACAAATAATATGGTGGAAGGTCAACAACAACAGCACCAGAAACAACAAGATGGTGCTAGCGGGGCTGATGACGCTACTGTTAATTATGACAACGAACCATAAACCAATTCGATGTAAACTATTTGCCGCAGACCATCTCAGAGGAGGATATGGGAGCTTTGTTTGTTAGCTTTGGTGAAGTGGAATCTTGTAAATTGATACGAGATAAAGTCACAGGTAACTATAACTATATATAATGGGATCACAATGTCTGAAGGGCTCCATGTATTGATTCGTTTCTCTTTTCCGCTTCTCAGGTCAAAGTCTTGGTTATGGTTTCGTTAATTACGTTAAACGGGAAGATGCCGAAAAGACTATTAGTTCATTGAATGGACTACGTTTACAAAATAAAGCAATTAAAGTGAGTAGATTTGCTCCCTATTAAAAAAGATAATTTTGCATATATAGGATAATTTTCATTTTCCTTAAAAGTATCCATTGCCCGTCCTAGCTCCGAATCTATAAAAGATGCTAATTTGCACGTGTCCGGTCTTCCCAAGAACATGACACTACCGGATTTGAAGGGTTTATTTAGTCCATATGGCAAAATTATTACCTCACGAATTTTATCTGACAATATAACCGGTAAGGGAGAAATGTTTGAAAAAAAAACACAAAGCAAACAATGAACAGAAGAAAATACGATTAAGAAGAATAGAAATAGTAAGAGGGAAGCGATAAAATAAATTTTTGGAAGTTTTCATTGCGCTTATTTACGAGTTTATCGACGCCATAGATTTCCTTCACTTGGGAATTTTTGCTATGCGACGTGACAATAATAATAATGCTCGGTAACTCGGTTTATTGGTACTACATTTTTTGTGCGCGATCACGTTTATCTATGAATATGAAATATGAAATATGAATTTACAGCGTTTGCCGAAAGGAAGAGTTAATTACGAAAAATGACATGAGACGACACAAACAACGACGACGAACGAAGGTAACATAACATATCCATGAACTTATGTTAATTCACTCTCTTTCACCTCCAATGAAACAAAACAGAAATGGAAGATAATAAGAAAGAGAAAAGAGCGACATTCCCCATTCTTCCGTGCAAAGAGTATAAAAAATTTTTAACTACTCGCGAAATGTTGGTTGAGGTTTCTGAAACGTTGCCGAAGTATTTCTGAGTGAATCACGCCCATATTTGCATTTCATCTGTGGTCCACTTCTGTCTTTCGAAAAGCTAGCTATCCCAATGTTGGTGGCTATGGAACACCACTACCAGGACAAACTTACAAAAACCAACGCACTTTAGCTAATTTGATTCAAAGCCTTGCTCCAATTGTGGACATTCATACTTTTTGGAATTTCTCGTACATGCACGTCCTTTGAGTCTGCGTAGAAAGTGGTCACATTATCGCGAATCTTGAATACCAATATTGTACTTTAAAGACAAGAGTATTTTAGAAATGTTTCTTCGTATTTGAACTTGATCTGATGACTTTTCGGGAAGAATATCTTTACCAAAAGTACTTTTCCGTAATTGTTGCGATTGTGCGACAGACAAATAGGCAAAGGGATATGGCTAAATCGACCGGCTAGGAAAATGGACATGTGATATATGAATGTAAAACACGACCATCATACGTCACTGGTTGTGGTGAAATTTTCAGACTCTCCTCTTTCTACATTGTAGGGGGCATCGCGTCGTAATTCTTCTGACCTAATAAGGGGGAACAGCTTAAAATAAGTACAAAATTTACATTCGGCTGCGGACGTATTTTTTATATAGACATTAGCTTTTTTTCAAAAAATAAAAAAAAAATTAAATTTCAAAGTTGTATACTTAGAATATATGTGGAAATGTTTATCGTTATATCTACTGTGGGATGTGAGTAAAGAACGTATAATTAAATTTCGTAGCTTTTAAAAACATGTTCTCAGCTTAAGTGGTATTGAAATTGCGTCCTTTCATTGGCCCATTTCCAATACCAACCTGCATACAAGAACTTCTAATGTTTCCAAATTTAAAGATTGATAGCAGTCAGGAGAATTTTGACCACAAACATTAGGCAGACAGACTCAGTGATGTACTTAAATGAATTCAGAATTTAATGCTGCTCAGAGATGTTAATAGCTTATTGTGTCTCTGAAATCAATTCAGAATTTGATATTTATCCAGAATGTATATAGTTTATGATATCTCTGAAGTTGCCCTCAGGATGGTGCAAATGTTTTGACAAAATGAATATATCCCTATCCGTTAACGTCCTGTCATTTTATTGGTTTCTTTAAAGCCGGCTTTGGAATATTGACTAAAAGTTAATGAAGTCTGTACTTAGTTCGCTCGCTATCAAAGTCTCCTGGGGAAATTATTCCATCACAGCACAAAAGTTTTTTCGTAATTATACGACCATTTCAACCAGGTAGAACCTTTCAAAAAGGTAGAATAAACGTTCTTTTAACCTGACACAAATATGTGACAGTTGGTAGCGAACGAGCTAATGTACATACCATTGTGATGACATAAGTCTCATAAGGTGGTTGGTAAGATTTCTATTTGACTTCGAATATCCGAACTTCAGTCTGCTGTTGTTAGAAAACAGTTAGAAGGCGGAAATGGATATCTGAAGCACAATTTCTATGCCTTTGATGGAGCTCTAAAGTTAAGAGAAAAGTCGAGAAATGAAATATTCATAATAAACTTGTGAAGAGGATTAAAACGTATTCATCAGTAAGACACAGCTTGGGATGATTGAACATACGACGAAATAGGACTTCTTTTTTGTCAATCTTGAAGCAAAATGTATAAATAAATATATAAAAAACGAAAAAAAAAAGTTCTCCAAACGTAACTCTAAAATGGTAAGCAATTTTTATTTGCAGCTTTAAAAAATTGTCATAAAAAGAAGTTGAAAGTTTTTAAATTATGGTTTAAGAAATACGTTTTAAACATTTTTAAATTTATTTACCATCCTAATGGAACCAAAATGGTTGATATATCTAATTTTTGTGTAAATTAGGGGATATAATTACGAAATAAAGCGAAATCTACCATAGCTAACAAGAAGAAACCTATACCAAAAAACAGAAAGAAGAAGAAACCTAAACCAAAAAACAGAAAGAAGAAGAAACGTACATCATAAAACAGTTAGAAGAAGAAACCTACATCATAAAAGAGAAAGAAGAAGAAACCTACACCAAAAAACAGAAAGAAGAGGAAACATATACCAAAAAACGGAAAGAAAAAGAAACCTACACCAAAAAACAGAAAGAAGAAGAAACATATACCAAAAAACAGAAAGAAGAAGAAGTAACCTATCTAAAAATTAAAAGCCATTATACCTTGTTTAAATAATATAATATTCCGTTCACGTTGATGTCCAAGATTGGCATTTTGCCACTAGAAACCTTACTGCCCCGTTTATATATAAAGGGCTAATGTAAAATGGTGGGTGCTCTAAAGGAATCATTTGCTAGCAAGGAATCCAATTGGGTTAAAGGACCAGTGACGCTAATTTTGAAGATGGCCTTTATGTGCAAGCTGTGCTAGAAGCAATACGAAAATCGAGTGAGACGAAGTCTTGGTAGAGGGTACAAATCAATAATAATATGTAATACATAATATAATAATAATAATATATAATAATAATATATAAATAGCAAACTAACTCTTTGCGTCCAGTAGCTAAATATTTTTTAGCTAATTAACGATCGTTTTCCAAACTCGGTTCTATCCGCTTTTGATATCGTTTTAAGAGATCACGTTGATGCTTCAACTGGTAAAAAATAATTTTAAATGGTTGATGATAATTAACAAGCATATTGTATGCTGCAAAAGTAGTAGAGAATTTTATTCAAATATTCTTTTTATTACATCATTCATAGTGGAAGTGTAGAATCTAGGATGAAAAATTTACTGCGAATGGTTTTCTAATCAATTTCTAAGTTTTTGCTGCTATCATAGAACACAAATAACTCGCTTCATACTGTCTCAAACCAATACATAAAATTTATAAAGTGTTTTCGTTTTTAGTTATGCGGCCGCAATTTGGTCACTCGGTATTTTTCTTACTGTGTCCTTTTAGTCAAGCCTTAGGAAATTTTATTTGTTCCAAGTTATAGTTATAGTTTTTTCGACTTGCGGGCGTATTAATATGTGCATTACGCCGTCCTTATACTGAACTTTTAAATGCTCCTGACAAAAACACTTCTCACCAATTTCAGTTTATCAGATTTCAGAGAATCATAAGTTGCAAATTGTTGTGCTTGCGGACATAGCATAAACATTTTCAAACTTTCACAAGTTCCGCCAAAACACGGCAGGGAAACGGACTGACAAAGGGACAAGATTAAGTTGGCATCGGTAGATGTCACAAAAGCAAGAGCAAATGTAGCATATCACTATTCTTTGATAATTGGTGGTGGATTGACTAAAATTACTTTCCTGGCACTTATTTTAATGTCACACTATATTTGATTTCATTTGTTTTTAATATAATTTGATTTGAAAGTATTTTGAATATGTTTTAATAATTTTTTTATATTTTATTTTATTTAAAAAATTACAAATATCGTTGTGTTAGGTTGTGGGCCCCATGATCAGGGTATGTTTTATATATGTATGTACTGCATAGTTTCCATTTTCGTGTTTACTATTCACTATCAAACATATCAAATCATCTGTTGATACCTAATAACCACCATTCATTCTTTAACTTCTGACATTCTACCAGTATTTTAAGTTTTGACGCACTTTCGAAAATTTTGCTTTTTTAAGTCGCTCAAAAGGCGTGGGCTTTATACGTTTTGATCAACGTCATGAGGCTGATCAGGGTATTAAAGCGTTAAGCGGCACTATACCAAAAAATGCAGCTGAAGGAATCGTAGTAAAGTTGGCGAATAGTCCAAGTAATAATAAAGCCTTTCAACCTCTAGCCGCTTATTTAGCTCCGCAAAATGCTCGGGCTGCTGCCAGAGGTTTTCCTACTGGTGCAGCCGGCGCAGCGGCAGCTGCCATACATCCTTCAGCTGCTGGCAGATACAGGCGTGTCAAATGATTGTGAAAACAAATTTATTGATATTTTTATGTCCAATCCATGATGGTTGATGGATTTTAATGATAAATGGAATTGAATTTGCTATTAACAACAATAAATTGGACTTTTTTTTTATTTTTATTCGGCTGAAAATTAGTTACGATAAGTCTACAGTGCTTTCTGTTATTCGTTCTATATAGAACATCATCTTAATCCATACTCGATTTTTAAATTTGGTTTCCAGTTCTGTCATTTCGCGTTATTCGCCGCTTACTGGCGACCTTTTGGATAACACAATGTTACCTGCGAACCCTATTAATGGTTCGTGTTGGTGTATTTTCGTTTATAACTTGGCCCAAGAAACTGAAGAGAATGTACTTTGGCAATTATTTGGACCTTTTGGTGCAGTACAGTCGGTCAAGGTAAAAAATTGCTTATCTTGAAGTGAAGTTTAGAAAATTTTTATGCACATTTTATCTTTTTAAGGGCATACATGATTTGCAAACTAATAAATGCAAGGGATTTGGTTTTGTGACCATGACTAATTACGAAGAAGCTGTTGTAGCTATACAGTCCTTAAATGGATACACGTTGGGCAATCGTGTCTAACAGGTCAGTTTCAAGACCAACAAGACTGAACAAACGTAATTATTAACGAAATTGACTGCTGCTGTTGCTAATAATGCCGCCCCCACCAGTAATGCCCTCACCGCGCGATCCTGTCTAATGAACACCTTAGCAACCGCCGTTAAAAATAATACTACAGCCACTGCAACCGTTAAAACGTTGCTAAATGCCAATAACAAGAAGAACTCCACAATTATTAGCGATACGATCTCAGTCACCAACACTAACACCACCAATTCAGTTACGAATTCGAATAATGCAAAACCCACTAGCAATACAACCGTAAATACAAATTCCAGTAACATTAACAACAGCAATCAGTCATTGTTTAAGAAAAGCAATAAAACAACGACGACAACATCTTTGCCTACGCAGACCGTAAAAGAACAGCAATTACAACAGCATCAGCAACAACAGAAACCTTACCTGTACACCTTAGCCAACCCAACTACCGGAAATGCTAACGCTGCTAATGTTACTGTTAGCGTTGGATCTGGTGCTTCCGCCACGCAAACCATAATTAAAACTTCGAGTAAATTTGTTCACGATAATCCCGCCCTCACTGACATATTTGAACAGGCACGGGCGCATCCCAGCAGTTATAATGTCAGGCCAATATACATATTGGATTCTGGCGTTACAGAATGGACGAAGATCGGGGCAAATCGTTGGCGTTTCTTACAAGAATCGTTAGAAGATCTGCATGGCCAATTGGAGGCTTTAGGTCGTCGTTTATATGTGATCCGTGGTTCGCCAAGCACTGTGTTCCCACGTTTGTTCAAGGAATGGCGCGTAGAGGTTTTGACATTCGAAGAAGATATCGAACCATATGCTCTTAACCATGGCGCGGTAGTAAAAGAAATGGCAAAAGCGACTAATGCGACCATGAAAACACACTATTCACATACTATTTATGATCCTCATTCGGTTATACGGAGTAATGAGGATAAGGCTCCTTTGACTTATCAAAAATTTATGGAGATTGTAAAAACATTAGAGCAATCGAAACCTTTGGAAAAACCTAAGAGTTTAGGAAATCGGGCCCGTAAAACTGAGGAAGTGGTAGATAATGCTATTAATTATGTTCAATGTGATGGTTTGGTAAAGAATTTTTTGCGAAGAAATTTTAAGAACTTTGAAAATTTGATACTTTTTTGACGTTTAGGCAGTGATGAAAATTGTCAAGCATTCTCATGAGGAATCTAGCATTATGGATTTAGCACAAGGTGCTCTCCTTGGTCTGGTGGTTGACAAATGCCTTGAAATTACGAATTGTTTTCCGTTTCCCAAAAGCGATGACGAGACCATGGATGAGGAAATGTATCAGTTAACTATGATGAGGCGCTTGCGTCGTGTAAATGTTGACCATTTTCATGTAGCCTGGTATCAAAGTGCCAATGTCGGCAACTTTTTATCCATGAAGTTATTGGAATCGCAATTTCATTATCAATCCAGTATTGAGTGTACAGAGTGGTGGTAGTTTATGATACTCAGAAATCGAGTCCTGGTTTCCTATGTTTGAAAGCCTATTGTTTAACACAGCAAGCAATACAAATGTATAAGGATAACGATTTACACTCCTTGGGAGTCCTATTGCGTTCGTCAATCATACATTTATTAGAGATGTTACGGTTTATTTTTTGTCGTCATGTCTATTCGTATGCATTTGTTAATTGTTTAAATTTTACAAGTAATTATCTTATTAAAAAAGTTTTTAATAAATTTTTATAAAATGAAAAGCTTTTTAAGCTTTTTAAGCAATCATTTTAGTTTTTCGCTTCTAAAAGCAAAATACAATGGTCTCGTGTCCACACACCTGAAGAAAAAAAGTCTTCTTTGAAATCATATGTTGAATTCAATTGATGCTGACTAGTAATTAAGTGAACCCTTAAAATTTTCCTGAAAATTAAAACGTTTTGTTTTCATTAACTCGATAGGACACCACAGATTTTTTTAAGATAAGTGAAAACACTATAGCGGGCCACGGACTACCATTAAGTACCATATGCCACCATACAATTATTCATTTAATGACTTTTCAAAATACGACGTTATAGTGGTCGCAAGAGTGGTTTCATCCGAATCATTTTTGTTATCCTTCGTCCTTCGTCCTTGAAAACAAAAGTAACTGATGGACAGACAGATGTGTCATGTATCATGTGTCATATCCATGAGCATAGCATGGGCTATACTTGAAGCCAAATCACGTTTGGGATTTACCATAAACGCTCCTACAGGCAGACCTCCAAAACGTCCTACCAACCAAACGTCCTTGTTCATGTGCGTCCCAGGCCGCTAAGGCCTCTCTTATTAATGAGGTAATACCCAAACGATTCACAAACACATTGTCAGTAGCATCAGAGTTTGTAAATAACTCAGTGACCACGTAGAGATTCGGCTTCATTTCTCTAGCAATATCTAAGAGATGCTCCGCTACATGTATAGGAATTGAGCAGTTGTTGGCACTTTTAAGCAGAAGTTGGAACTTTTAAGCAGAAGTTGGAACTTTTAAGCAACAGTTGGAACTGTTAAGCATCAGTTGGAACTTTTAAGCAACAGTTGGAACTTTTAAGCATCAGTTGGAACTTTTAAGCATCAGTTGGAACATTTAAGCATCAGCTGGAAGAGCAAATATAAATAACAACGAAGAGCACAATTTTCACCCTCTTGTCGCAAAGAGATATAGAATATGTGAAGAGAATGTTTTTCTGAATAAACAGAGTTACCAACTTTACGTATTTCACAGTAAAAAAATTTACTACAGTTCTATAGAAATCATCATAATTTCCACCAAAAGCCGAAACTATCTGCTATCCAGAATCTGTAATCTATCCAGTTAGTAAATTATTTTCTAGTAAGTAACACATTTTGCATATAGATCGTACTCTTACACTACTTTTATTTATAACATTAATTCTTATCATTTTATAGTTATGTACAATTTATTAAACGTATTTGTATATGTACGTTTAGTCATTTATACAGTGAAGAAGTTTGCGTGAACAGTAATCATCATTGATTTGTTAATTCAACGACCGCTACTTGATGTATGTAATGTAAGAATAATCGCAGCCAATTGTATTAGTAGACACTTGACGTTAAAAGGCGTGTACACGTATAAGGACTTTTGTTAAATTATATATTTATTTTTGCACCATTAAATATAGTTAAATATTTTGTTGGCAACAAAAAGAAAGAAAAGAGACCTTGCGCGAAAGTATTCAACTCTGACCTAATGAAAAGATTGCTATGCTCTTCAACGGATAGTTTTGTAATTTTTTGCAAATTTTTCTAATTCAAGTCAATGTTCATTAGTTTGCGTTACAAATCCAATATAACCTTGTGAGGGATTTATGAAAATTGTCAAATAACTTATTGTAACCCCTCTAATCACAACGCATTACAGTTACATTGACTTATAGCAATCGCTGAGCGAAAAGTAAAATTATCATAATTATAAAAATCAGATAATTAGATGATTTGGTATATGATGGACAGGCATATCAACGTGTGTTCACACGCAAATCATTACGGCAACGGCTTTCGGAGCCAATGAATTTAGTCAGGTAAAGTGAGCAACTCGCACACGTAAAAACCCTTTAGCACACAGCAAGCGAGTGGGATGTGGACGTTTAGATTTTTACGCAAGGATTAATTGCTGTTTCATTTTACATATTACGGCGATGGCGACATTAGCTTTAGGCGACAAAAATTTCCCTTTGTCAACGATTAAAAGCAAACACGCATATGTTACACTGAGGGCGTCTAATTAGCACAATCGTCTTATGGCGTAAATAGAAATTAATCCAAATTGATGGCAACAGTTCGCAATGACGGTGGCAGAAATAATTGCACTCTAATATTAATTGGAAAAGAGACCAATTAACACAGTTGAACACAAAAACAATTGCAATTAAAAAGAAAAAGAAAAAGAAAAAGAAAAAGAAAAAGGAAAAAGGAAAGAAGACTAATAACTTTAGGACCTCATTATTAAAAAGTTATTTACTGTTATTATTCTTTAATTTTTATTATATCGTACATCACTTGTGTTGCAAGGATGCAATTGATATGCGTGCATGTACGCAACATGCAAAAGGCCTTTAGGTAGGCGCACTTATTATCCGATCGATTGAAAATTACTTTCAAAATCAATATAAGATTGTCTGTCCATCTCTTCATCTGGCCGTCTGTCTGTCTTGTGCGGGTTCAATCTACAATCGCTTTTGGAGATATTTTGATGAAATTTGCCACACTAGTATGTTTTGGCTCTGGAATGAACGCTATTGAAAATGGTTCCAATCCGACCGTTTTTTCGACCACTTCTTACATACTAAGTTATTTTGAAAAGTCTTTAAATGAATAGCTGCATTAAGCGAAGATAAGGTGTAGGGTACTGAGCGGTGACTTGTGGCCTGCTAAAGCGTTTTTACTTGATTTCAAATAAAAATTTTTTATGTATCCCATGTTATAGAATTTTTTTTTCGAAATTTCCTGCCCTGTTTATACCCTACACCACTTGTGTAAGTGGCGCAGGCTATATTAAGTTAGTGCGGACGTTTGTAACACCCAGAAGGGTTTAAGATAGATCCACCTTTAATTATACCTATCGATTCAGAATCATTTTCGAAATTGATCTAAGTCTGTTTGTTCGTCTGATGTCTGCCCATTTATCTCTATGGGCAAGTTGCAGGTCGTTCTTGAAATATTTTAATGAGATTTGGTACACAGACGTACTTTTGCCCAAGGACGAACGCTATTGAAAATGGTTTTGATCAGCCTGCTTCTTCGACCGCACCTTATGCAACGCCTTATTCTGAAAAATCGTTATAAGGAAAGAAATTGCAATTTTCATAATTTTTCGGCTAAAGTGGCTAAACAGTAATATTTCGACATTCTAAAGAGGTGTGAAAACTTTGGACCGGCTGGAGAAATTTTTTGAACCCGCTCTCATATAACTGTCCCTACGGAAACTGAAGCTTTACATGGTAAAAAGGTGGAATTTCCAATACTTCATGCTGCAAAGTAACTCATAATACTAAATTGACAAAGAAATCCACCTTACCGAATTTGGACCACGCAGGTCTATTTATAGGCTGTCACCGCATAAACACATTCTTATGAAACATAAAATCCTTCTAAGCCAAAAAAGAATAATTGCTAATTTTTTTGTGATGAAAATTTGTTCATGTTACTAATTGAATAAATTAAATTAAAAATATTAAGTGGATCTATTGCGAACGACGGGGTCCTATTTCCTGGCTCCACTACATATAAGACATCTCATAAGTAGTAAGCTTTTCGGAGAAAGGCTTAGTTTTTAATACTTTGTGATCAAAATTAATTCATAGTAGCGTTTCAGCAAAAAAATTAACGATAGGGAATTGGGATCACATAGGTCACATTTTTTTCGGCCTATATAGTCGCTATTATAACACGCAAACTTTTATATGGAGAGAAAATTTACTCTTTCAATATGCGGTTATTACCAAAATCACCGAATAACTAAACCAGGCGAAGTGGTGTAGGGTATGTAATAGTCAGCATTGGCCGAGTGTAATGTTTTTAGTTGTGGTACCGCATAAGCCAAGTTTCTGCTTCTACCCCAACATCCGTAAGGAGGATCGAACATGGATTTTGTATAAATTAGAAAGATATATATGTATATATCTTGCAAAATCTCTGAAGCTCATATTTGGATTTTACCAACTTTTGTGAGTTCACCTTCACCTTCAGGCGAAATCATGAAAAAATTCTCGTTTATCTCATTAAAAATGAATCAAGATTTTGAGTTTCAAATGCAATGACAAACAACCGTGTGGCGAACAACCATTGATATTTATAAATTATGGGTCCAAAAGAAAAAAAGAAAACGTAATCTTTTAATGTCTCCTTTAGTGAGATATAAGACATTAATTTAATGTCATTTCCTTTTTTTTCCTCTTTGTCTTATTCTAAGATACAAAAGAATTACTTTTAATTTACCTCATCATCCATTTTTTTTTCAATTAACTAATCAAAGAAACACGTACAACGCATATGTTGAGGTGTAAGGAATTCCCCTTACTTTGTACAATTACTGGTAAATTTTGTCATTTATTTGCTATATTGAGTCCAAAATTGAAATTAAATCTACTATCGAATCGACGAATTCGTTTTTATACATTTCGCACATATATCGTGTCCTTGTAATTTCTATTCGTGTCTCTTCTTATCCTGTTTTGTATGCTATTGAGAAACTATAAGAAAATTCGTATAAAAACTTGTTACGAGGAACTCAATACAAGTGTGCATCGAATTAAATTCAATGCTTCGTATTTTTGTTATTGTTTATGTTTATTCTTCAGTCACAAAAGCGTCCATGCGTGTATTTTAAGTTTTAAGAACAAATGGAGACTTTTACGTTTTAAGCAAGAAAGGAAGGACGGAACATGAAACGTTAAATAAAAAAAAAAAGAAGGTTTCTAGCTTAATGTAGCTTAAGGTAATAGTTTTGTTTATAAAAAGGTTTAAGAAATTTACAATTTTTGACACAAGAGAAAAAATTATATTAATTGACTTTTCATGTCAATTCGAAGAATAAATTGTTTTTTTGGAAAGTAACAAAACTTCCTTCTCGCCCTACTACGATAACAATCAGCCTACCTACTGACAAGTCAGTCGGAGTAGGTACCTCCTTGCAATAACATGGACTTTGCAGTCCGTGCTAGCTAGGAAGGTAGGATAAATTTCCATCGGGATACGACGTTAATTTTGAAATTCCTTCCAATGCGGAAATGCCTTCAAACATGGTTATCACGTTTGACTTAAGTTCAAAAAATGTCAATTCTCACAAGTGGAATGATATGTGGACAAACGCCGTCCCACTGATACACATGTCTCACACAATGTTAGCAAGACGTGGAAGAAACTAATGTTGGCTGTCTACGATATCGTCGTCATTGAATGTTTATGTTGTTTCTTTGCGTCTGATTGGTCAGCTCGCCGTGTCCCCTTTTGCCAACTACACGGATGCCCGCATGAGTAGCTGAGTAGGTACAAATCGGTGTTCACAGATTCATATCTCAAATGAAAACGACTTTATTTTGGTCATATCTAAAATGTCGGTAAAGGCATAACGTTTATTAATAGCGCGTATGCCCAGCAGGCCTTCGTCTTTCCTCACTTCGTTCTCACCATTACTTTGTTATCCCAAAAGGGGAAAAAAGTGCGCTTTACACTAAATGTTCTTACGAATAAAATCCATAAAATGCATTTTGACTATGGAGGCTTCTCAATATATCAAGACAGCGATTATTGTTTTTTGTAGCACCGTTTCGATTTTCCACTGCTTTAACCCATCTCTAGTCTGTACTAACAAACCTTCTCTCTATATCAGTTTGATGGGGTGGTTATGGACGCGCGAAGTGCAATGTTCGCGTGTTGCAATGTCACGTACTGTAGAAAAGCTACTTGTATGCGCTTGTATGCACTATCGTGACTCTAAAAAAGCCGAAATAGAGGAGATCGCAGTTAAATAACTTAATCTCCCAAATAATACTACTGAGCTCATAGATCTTCCAGTGGGAGAGCCTACGACTTAGGCTGAAGAGGTGGTTTTCGACACCCATCTTTTCAATGCCGAAATACTACTATTTAGCCGCTTTTCTTGACAAATTTTGAAAATTACAATTTTTTCCCATTGGACCCATCCGAACTTTTTTCAATAGCATTCGTCCTTGGGTCGAAACGCGTCACTGTAAAAAATTTCATCAAAATATCTCCAAAAATTGCGACCTGTTGCTTGATAATGTTTATAATAAACCCCAAAATCGTTTTGAGCTACTGCAGCAACGTCTACAAATGCAGCAGGAATTCGCTCAACTTTTGACCAGTGTGGCTCAACAACTTCAACAGCAATGAACTTTTGGCCCTGGCGGCCCTTTAACACATCACGGCAGTAACTTAACTTTAGGTACTTCTAATACCGGCAATACTTCTACATCATCATCCAATACAGCGACGGCCACAAAAAATCCTTTGCCACCGTTTCTACCATTTTCAAATTAGTTTTTCTAAAAAAAAAAAAGAATTAAGTCGTTTTAAGAGGAAAGTTAAAAATTATATGAAAAAAAAAACACTAAAGAAAAACCAGGTGAGATTACTCTTTTTAAACAATCAAGTAAGGATTTTAGAATTCATTTTTTCAATTTTTGTAACAATGCATATATATGTGCATATGTAATATAAAGCTATTTTTCTTGAGAAACATGAAAGTAGAATATTATGGTTTAATAGAAAATATTTAAAGTGAAATTAAAAATTAAATGATCTTGACGGGCTTATGACGAAATTAACAATTGTGTGTAACGAAAATCATTACTTTTGCTTTAAACAGACGTTTTTCTTATAACTTTTTAAGTCGTTCTTCCTTATGTTTTCGTTTTTGCCTTAAGTTTTTAAGTATTTTTGTTTTTTTTTTTTTAATTAAATAAATAATCTTTTAATACGTATAAAATTTTATTAAAGATCTTATAAAGTCGGTTGAAGTCGGCTGCATATCGGACGATAAGACTTTAGACAAAATTATAACTTTTTTTATTTAATATAAAGATGTAAATGTGGACAGCAATTAATAGGGAACGTATTGTGAAAATTACTCTTGCTGTTCTATTCCAATGTAAAATTATTATTAAAATCTTTTTCTTCTAGTTTATTAATTATAAACAATTTTATACAAAGTAAACTATTTTCGTTTTAGGAATGGCTATCAGCGCCCATGTCGGCAAGTGACGAAATATGGTAACCTCTTGAATTTCTAATTTCTCTTCTTGGTTTTACAGACCTGTTCGCAGTTGGTTCCGATTGGTCTTAGGGTCACATCGAATAATATAAATTACATATTGATATAATTAGTGTAACATGTTAAAATAGATTTACAAGACTGCCAAAAAAGACAACAGATCCTCTTCATTGAGAGATGGATATAAAAAAACTTTATAAATTAAAATATTTTTTCACTTTGGCTTTCTATAGGTACGATCGCAAAAATATGAGTTGTATGATGGGGGCTACTTTTTTAGATAAATTATGAAAGCACGAAGTAAACAACTTTGGAATGGCTTCCATGGCTTCTCTGAGAAGGCAAGCGCTTATGGCACTTAAATAGCCTTTGTGTAGGATCGGGAAAGCGGCACAGAGTAACGGGGATGCAATTTTCAACCGTTAGCCTTTTTTCCATTTGTGTTGTAATAAATAATTCCATTATATGCGGTGCGATTTAAGAAATGCTTCGAACTTTGTTGGTTTTTGGGCAACTATTCCGCATTGAATCACGTATCTTAGCATCACATTATTAAGCCAGATGTGACATTGAACGACAAGTTTTAATTCGCTTTCGTTCAGTGAAGTTAGATGTAAGAAAACCTTATAAATTGCAGTATTTCTCTATTTTTTACATCGACCAACAAAGTTTTGTGGAGTCCGGTGTACCGGTTATTCTGTATACACGGTCTCCCAAATAGGCGAAATCTCACATCAAAATATGAACATTAAGGTTGCAGAGCGTTTACTGTTTGTTAACTTTCTAAACATGTACTTGATTGATTCAATTTTCAAATCTTGCATTTTATGTGGGAACCGAGCGTCGCGATCATGAAATGCAAAAGTAATACAATTTTCACTTTCTCTCTTCTTATTTTTCATTTAAACAGAAGCAAATAATCATATTTAACATGTTTTCTCAAGTTATTTCAAATTGGCCGCCAAAATTGTGGTTGCTTCCATTCGACGAACGTAGATGTGGAAAAATTTTGCAAATTCAAAAATATTTTTCTATCCCAGTTTTGTCACATACACCTTCATACTTAATGAGAAATATAAGAAGTTTATTTTATGTAGTTTAATAAATTCTCTAAATACGAAACGCGACATTTTTGCACAAGTGTATAAATACATCGTTATCGTTGTTGTTGCGTCATGACACAAAGAACTGACCGAGATTTTCTAAAAATGTATTCGCTTTATCCAGAGAGAGTAGACAATGCCTTTCCATGTCTTATGTAGACTTACTTATTAACAGAAACGGTGCGAAAGGACTATAACTTCAGGTTTCTAGTTGTTATTTAATTTCGAAAATTTTTCAAAAATATATCATGGAAAAGTGCATAATTCATTTTGGTAAGCATCAAGATTTGTGTTCAAAAGTTAAATCAAAACTAACTAAAATTTGCCTTCAGATATACGATTGGACGGAAAAATATTTAGTTTATTATGTTGCGATAAGTTCTAAATGGTTTGAAGCCAACTGCACTAATTTGGAGTTGGAATTGAATTAAAAACTATTTTTCTAATCGAATTATTTTATGTTCACCTTCAAAGATATGTCGATCTTAATAAATTTCTTACTTAATTAAAACTCTCATCGTTCGTAACAGGCAGAGAGAGTTTTCGTGAGTGCATGATTCTGAGTCATGTACGCTTGTCAGTTTGTTTGCGATTTTTGAAATGTCATCATCATAAAATTAAGATCAAGTTTGAAAGCGGACATAGCTTACCCCTAATCAAGTCCGCAATAGGCAGCAAAGTAGAACTATCCACGATAGAGAACCGTTGGAAGACTATTGAATAGATTAATGAAAAAGATCATCGTTATCTCATTGTGAACACGCCGACAGGTGATATGCTCGATATTTTTTGGCACCATCCCAAAGAATCGAGGTCTCGATCGACCAACTGCCCCACCCACATCTAAGAACGCATATTTCGATTGTCAATTCGGCTTGTGGCGAATATAACTGTCTTACTTACTTTCTTTACTCTATCCTCGTCTATGTATACGCGATATAAGTTAGGCGTTGTTTTCTAAGGTGAAAAATGGATAGCTAAACCAAATTCTTCCTAAAAAGCATAAGGCACAAAAAACGAAAACGTAAATGGACGTAAAATTGCATTAAAGATACTTTATTTAAACTTTATTGGTGTAATCTAAAATAAAATTCATCTTGAATAGAAAGAAAATATAAAAAGAATATGATGAAATTAAAAAGAATTTTTCGAATACAACGAATATTTTGTGTAAGGCATCCATTTGACAATTTTAATTTAATCCATTATATTTCCCGCTCTTACTAAAAAATTTCATTAAGTTATATTTTATTTTAAGTATAAGTAAATTATATGAAATAAATGAGCATAATCATAAAAATGGAAAATGAATTATAATAAATAATAATGAAAATTGTTCTAAACAAAATTATTTAATAACGAACGGATGAGGTAATAAAAGAATTAATAATAATAAAATGAGTAAATAAATGTGAAAACGATTATAATGAATTAAAATTAAAATGAAACGTATGAATAATGTACAATTAAAACAGAAAGAATTTGTAAATATAACAAATAAATATAAAATTTATAAAAATCGTTCAAGGATAAAATTGTTGAAAAATAGTTTTAAAAAATAGTAAATTAAAATTGACATAAATTAAAATTGGCTAAATTTAAAATGACATAATCCACTGCACGAATGTATGCAAGTAAAGTATATAAATGAAAAAAGAGTATATTCATCAAATATAAAATATTTATCTTACAAGCACACGCGAGCAATTTTTTAAATGTAAATTTTACAGAAAATAATTGTTTCACAGTATATCGAAAAAAAATCTGTTCTTCAATAAGAGGAAAAAGAAAAAAAATTATACGAAAGTTTTTTTAATAAAATAAATGGTGCTTACGTAATTATAAAATAATTATAAAAATGGAATAATATGTACCTTATGTTATACTTTCTCTTCCTTTTCTTAATCCGCATTTCAATGGTTAGTAGTAGTAAATTATTTATTAGAGAGAATATTGCTATTGGATCATAAATAAGTTGGTAAGCGATGATACGGAGGTACATGTAAAGGGGACAGTTTAGACATAAGCTAGGGAGTTATAGACATTTGTAAAAACGATTTCTTAATTACATTAATTTCTTGATTAGAACACAAATGCAAATAGAAATCTAAACATATGTGCTTACGCAGTAACTCGACAATTACTGATAACAATTAAGATTTTAGTTAAATAACATTGACGACAATTTAAAGGCTAAAAATTTTAATATTCAGCAAAAACTGCATATTTTGTAATATTTAAAATTTGTAAAATTCAAATCGAATGAGTTCACCTATTAAATTTATAATAAATATTATATATACATGTTTTTTTCAATGATAAGTTTTATTAAAATTACCTTGTGATGAATTTTGGATAAACGTTACCTAATACATAAATACATAAAAATTGGAAGGCATAGTATTAATTGAAAGCTCGTCAGTTGCCCAATCAAAGTGGTTTGAATAGAATAACCGCTCAGATGGTCTTGGTAAAAGTAAATGTGCCAAACATTAAACTGATATGGGTTGTACGTTACAGTTTTCCATTATTAAGAGCGTGTAAGAAACTTATGAGGAAAATCTTTCCATCTTTCAGTTTTAAGGTCAACATGGTTTCAATAGTAGCTGGATATGGGTAAGTTAATACAAGTCTAATCAAGTTCAAATCCATATATCTTGTCATTATAGTCTTAGAGACAGGAACTACTTCCTTACGTACGTGGCTCGCGGACCAAAAATATTTATTGGAGTAAACTTTTGCTGTCTTTGTGTTTGCAATAGCGGGAAACACGTGTTGGAGGACCAGGGTATGTATATTTTTTAACGGGATGCTTAGTTAATTTTGCCAGACCAGCTTGTCAACCCGTCTTATGGGCATAAAAGTTGAGAAAAGAGACTGAAATTTGGAAAGTATTGTTACGAAAATCCCAACTCCAGTTAATGCTAACTAATTGATTTTCGTAAGTAATAAAATCCCTAGTGCATATTCGGGGCGCGTCATGCAGGTGCCGGCCGACGAAAAAGATTAGCAGGAAAACAGACAGAGAAAAACCCAGGTGCACAGGCGCGGCGCGTCAGACAGCTGCCGGCCGAGGAAAAAGATTAGCAGAAAAGTAGGTTAACGGATTAAAAATGAAACCATGAAGTTAGGTGATCGTAGCATGTATATAAGTAGACTATTTGGGAAGGCAGAGTGAATGATACGAGAACACTGAGTCGTCAGAGAACATTCAAGTACGGAGTAATAATAGTTGTGTTGAGAAAGATTGTAAATAATCCTAGCCTTAAGAATGGATTTTAAATAAAGAAACTTAGAGTTAAAAGAATTCTGAAGTGCATTTCTCTTGGAAATAATATCCACGATCTAGTGATACGAACCGTAGCTTGGAAAAGAGGAAATTTGTAACAGTATATATTCAGTTCAAGTCCACAGATGAAATTTGAAAATAGACGATTATGCGCATAAGCTTACGCATTTCTTGTGTTATTAGAGTCTTTACTAAATTTAAGGCAGACATGATTCTAATTACCGGTACTACCGGTACTTACGCGGTACTAAATACCCGGTACTAAGACAAAATTTAAAGTCGTGAATATCTAGAATGCGTCACGAGGCAACTACATTTTTTTGCATAATATACTCAACGCATGTATTATAAGCTTAATCATTTCTACCCATCCATAAATGTTGAGTATTAAAATATAAATTAAATATAAATTTTATATATATTCCAAGATATTATTTTTTAAGTAAACGTGAAAAAAATTTCATAGCATTCTTTAAAGTCAGGAGTGGTAGGAAGAACACTTGCTTTTGTTGAGAGAAACGAAACAATTACCCGATTTAAGCTTGCCTGATTATTATATATATATATAGGTATGTATGTACATATATATACACATATATTCAATAAAAATAAATATTTTTACAAAGATTAGTGTCATTAGTGTGAAAGGTGAAATATAAAACAGGAAAAAGAGAGAATTAAAAAACATTATATATATTTGAATGTCCACTTTACTCCTACTTCATCAATGTACACGATTAAATGAGATTGTAACTAAGTATATTATATACATATTCCTTTTTCCATGTTCTCTGGTTTTTTTATTTTCCTGTTTTTATGCATTTAATAAAGCGATAGGCAAAAAGCGATTATATCTAAATACATAAAAAAAAAAATATTCATCTCTTAAAAATTTATTTTTCCCTCTTTTTCTTACATATAAAAATTTATATTGAAATCATTAGTAAAATGAAAAACAAAATAAATAAGTAAAAAATAAAAAACAATAAAATATTTACGAATGTGTTAAGAATTAAGAAGTTTTTGTATTTCGAAAAGGGAAATTTTATAAAATAGGAGGAACCAATTTTTGCATTATATTGCAAGTATCATCGATATGCAAACTGTTAACGGATAAAGCAAATTTAGTGCAACTCCAGTACTCTTCGCATGCTTCATTGTTTTTATATACATTTGCGCTAACTATTCATCAAATGGGCAACCAATACTCTAAGTTGCGTCCTACCATAGGAGAGACCAACGTGACCGTTTGAAAAATTTCCTAGCCAAGCAAGATACAACATTTCGTTTTTGGAATGTTCAATTTTGTCCGTTATCTTAGCACTCTTCAAGAGCGAGACAACCGCTCAAATGGTTCTTTTGTAATATTTTGTTATCTATTTTATAGAACGATTTGTCAAGCCTTTTAAAGCTTTTATATATTTAATAATATTGACTCTTGAGTTCTACTGTTCAATAGTGAGCTAGACGCGTCACTATTGGACTCATTAATTTGGGAAAGTTGCAAAGTTTGTTCTGAGGTCTCCAAACAAAAGGGGAAAACGCTTGCTTTGGGTTTGTCAAAACAGCCATCTTAGCAACCTCGACATAGCAAACTTTAGGAGAGCATACACCACATTCCGCACCGGCATCAGAAGTAGGAGTGTCATGATTTCGTTGACCAGAATTTCGCTTGAACGAAGTGTTAGGGAAAGCATCTTTTCATTAGTAGCCTCTTTGTCACCAGCATTTGGGGTCTGCGCGATACCAATTACACTATGTTTCCTAAGGCTGTTTATGGATAGTGCCGATTATTCAGATTGAAACAATCAGTTGAATGTCATGCAAGTTCTCAAAATATTTCACCAGGCTCTTACGCAGCACCATAAGAAGGACTCTTTCTAGCCTAAATCAAGAGCTTTTGACCGTAATCGATCAATTGGCGCACACAACCATCCGCATTTGAGTACTTCAGCCCAAAAAAAGCAATTGATTTGTTTGCGGTTTGTTTTTAAGTTGAATACGTGTGCTTTCCAAACAGTTCGTTTTATTGTATGGTCAAACTGTTTCCGTCTTCCTAAGCAAGTGTAATTCTATTCTATTATCAAACTAACTACTATTTCTACGATAATTTTTGCCACGCTACGCTTCGATGCTTTCGTTAATTTATCATCATTTCTATACCAAGTCTTCCGTTTTCCTTTCAGGTCATTTATGCGTATATGGGAAGCTTTTCATACATACAATCCAAAGAGATCATTTTTTTGTTGCCTGCTTAAGCTGTCCATACTGTCTTATGCAGCACGTAGTCATCTTGTTGTTGCTGTCATGCCTTTAAGCTATTGTGCATATGCATCTATAATTTCTTACTCTAAGCTACATACATGCAAAGATCTCAACAATGCATTTATGACCCTATTGGGCCCTGTTGCCATGCAAAATCGGTTCTGTGCACTCATGCACTTAAGCTACTCTACCAACGTCACTTATATTCGCAAGCACTAATTCCGTTGTATGTATATTAGTTCTAAGTGCCAGAACACCAAGACTAAGAGGCTAGCGCGAATATTGAGCGTTCCGTATTTGTGCTTCAGCACTCAGCAAGGTAAGTACGAAATAATCTGGGTTTTTGTTAGGAAAAATGACAACAATTTATCCTGTCTAATAGCAAAGTCTACCCATAGGGTTCTCTTAGACAGGTTAGAGGCATTCAGACTATTTGTGAGAAAGAAGGCAGAGACTAGCAGTGCACCCTGCGGAGTTCCTCCTATACTGTTTCCCAAAGTCAGAAGTTCTCAGTAAGGAGCAGCTGTTTACCTCCGCCAATTGTGTGCGACTTGTGTATTGAGACCGTTCCTGTTGCTTATTCAAGTTAACTGCGATGATTAATTATAAAATATACGACTGATCTTCGGTAGGCATTGCCATCGCATTGTAGCACTTGTTGTAGTGGTCGGGAGATAGTAATCTCCAAAAAATTTACTTTTTAAACACGCCCTTACCTTCCAGAAAAAATTTAAGACAATCTTCAAAAATATTTAGGCCTACATTCCTATTCCGACTGTTCAAAATAAGACGTTACGTGGGAAGCGGTCGAAAAAATGGTCCGGTTCGAACCATTTCCAATAGCCCAAATATATCGGTGTACCGAATTTCATCAAAGTACCTTAAGAATGGCCTGTATGTTGAATGCAAGGAAACCATCCAGGCAGACACGTCTAAATCAAATTGAATCAATCGGTATAAAAAGAAGGTGGGTCTATATCAACTCCTTCTGGATTTTACGTACGCCCGGCCAAGCTTAATGCATCCGTGTACTGCAACATGCGCTCTGCCCTAGATCTTGAACTAAATACTGTTAATAATGTACCTAACAACATTCAGACATTTAATTATTATTTGCTAAGCGAATCTGCTCCGTCGTATTTTCAAACATTTTTAAAGATTTTGATTGCAATCTTGCAAACCGTCGCGTACTTTTTAACTCCTTTGATGATGATCACCACTACGAGTTCATATTAAGAGAAAAACGTTTTCAAGAAGGTGAAAAGAATCCCTATGAAAATACGGGTTATTTGCGACGCAGTGCGTTCATCAATACAATACAATACGTTAATACAAATTTTTAATGTGAAAGTGACCATTAGAGACGGCGCTAAAGAAACAGGATTAAGTGAACCGATTAAATAAACATGAACTTTGTGATTGCTAAATTTCTCACGTGCTGTGGCGTACTGCTTCGCTTGCAAACTTAGCCAAGGAAAGCGTAGTTTTGATACCACAAGTTCGTTGCCGTTCACGCGTGGCTTTGTGTAACTTTTATTCTCATTGAGTTAATCTCAAAAGAACGCTCAAAGACCAACGTTTGTGAACAATCGATGAAAGAAGACGAAATCGCGAAATGTGTTGAAAACGCTGCTCAAAGTGGGACCTTGTAATTGTTTTTTAAAATTGAAACCAATTTGCCAAAAGCATGTACAAAAATAACGAGATTTTTGGAATCCAGTAAATTAAAAAGAACTATGTCCGCCTGAGTGCCCGAGAGGCAAGCCTCTCGACTAGCAACTAGTATGGTCCTGGGTTCAAATCTCAAGTGCGGTAGAGTTTTTAATAATAATACTAATACTAATAATAATAATAATAATAATAATAATAATAATAATACTAATAAAAATAAAGCCGAAAGCCTTAGTTGCTCGTGCTTTAAGACTTTAGTCTTAGAATTTATTCTCTGGCTAAATTTATATAATAATAATAATAATAATAATAATAAATTTTTGTAATGCATTAAATTATACGATTGTATCAGAAATTTACTGCGTTTAACGTCCCAATCAGGATTCGCTGCTATGGTGGCGACTCATCTTATGTCTTAATCTGAAATTAAATAGAAATAAATGACTAAGTTTTAAATGGTTATCTGTAAAGATAAATTCGAACTCACCATTGGAATACAGCGAATATTGCGAGGAGGCGGGAGTTGACATTCGTATAAAAATATTTAAATCCCTAAGGTTCCTAAATAATACCAAGTCCAATTTTTTCATGACATAACGTAAAACGTAGGTTTTTAGTTTTTTGGTGTAAATTTCTTCTTCTTTGTTAGTTTTTTTGATGTAGGTTTTTAGTTTTTTGGTGTAGGTTTCTTGTTCTTTTTTAGTTTTTTTGTTTTTTTAAAAAGTTCTGATTACAATGAATATAAAATTACATTTCAAATATACTCACAGTGTCGAAATTTAACTTGCAAAATATCCTCTACTTTATTAACAAACTCCCCAGCCCTTTACTTTAAAATATTTTCCAATTTCATTATTCCACTATCTCGATTGATTGCTTTTATTAAATGGAAAATTCATTTAAATAAGTCTTGTGACAAAATACAATACCATTTTTAAGACTTAATTCCACTTGAGAGCTAAACTTCTTGGCTAAATGGTTATCTGTTCAAACGCATAGAAGGTTTACTTTTGTGTGTACCTATAAATACATCAAGTTCTCTGTGACTGCGAGCAGGATCTTTAAAGTTTCTTATGCATGAAATAGCATGAAATATGCTATTGTTTGCTTACATGTACTTATGCCTACTTGTCTACATACATGTCTCTACAAAATATTGTGTCAGCATAAATGTTAGGCTATTTGTAAATTCCCATGCATTTGCATGTGCATGTATGTAAAGGAGCAGTTTCATTTGTTTAACATATGATTAACAACAATTGCTTACTAAATTGTGATAAATAACGCATTTGCGTTCTTGAAGAGCGAATAATGTTGTGATGGTAACAAAATTCTAGATTGATGATTGCTGCTAAAGGAGCTAATATTCTAAGCTGAAAACAAAAAAAATAGAGAGACATTTTTTTTGTATTATTACAAAATGTATCCTATATATGTATCGAAAACAATTTTGAGAGAATTCATGTGAACTCCCATTTCATTAGACATAACAATATTCTGTAACACAAATATATAAAATATTTATATATTTACATTTAGTGTTCTGTCAGTTTAAGTGATTACAGACAGGCTGAAACTTGACAACTTGAAAGTTTTAAGTAAAGCTTCCTGCTATACGCGGAGAAGAGGAAAATTTTCATCCTTGAATGAAAAAATGAATTTAGTTGTTAACGATATGTAGGATTGTCTATCGTACGCGATGCGGAGTAGACTTTGAGTGGAAGGCAAACTGCAGAGTACAGAATATATAAAGGGGGATAGCATAAAAGTTAAATCAAAGAAAGTTATATGATAAAGTCGCAAAGTCGCACCAAAAACTACACATTATTTTTCTTAATAATTCCAAAAAAAAGAAGCACTTTTTTCCGACTAGAATTAAAACAGCAACCGTGCAGCTTTGTCCTTTAATTTGAAGAACTAGGAAATAAGCACTTCAGGCACTTCAGACAGTTAAAAAAGTAGATATATTATTGATTTATTATTATTGATTTATTATTATTGATACACTGTATTAATAATTGTTATTATACATTGATTATTAATATATTAATAATACTTTCAGCATGTTTGGTTTTTGTGTCTTAATATGTAGTATTTGTGAAGTAAAGTTAGAATAATTAAAATCATTTGGCAAAGGAAAGTTTTGATGTTGAACGACTCGTCTGGGACCATTTGACGTTTTACCGGGATATATTACAAATCTGGAGTGGTCTTTGGTGTGAAATTTTGTACCGTGTACTTTACGTTGTATTTGATTTAAGAAAGCAACAATGAAAATATTTTTGAATTCCGCTCTGGCTAATATTTTGGCGATCGTTACGCCAGAGCTCTTGAGGCGGCTAGCCATCGTAGATAGTTTTTGTTCTCATTGCCTTAATGTATGCTTTGAATTTTCTACAATTGGGAACAAAATCTTTACCCAAAAGAAATTTGTTCCTTGAAATTTCTAGGTCTTCCTCAACGACTCCGAAAAGTCTACCTACATCAGATGAATCTTCGCGGGGAATTTACATATAAGATTTTGTCTGACGATTGTAACTCTCACAACGTATTGAGAGATGATATTAGGAAAAGCTTACATTCTTTGAAAACCATCGTTAACTATTTAGTTAACGAAGCGGGAGTTGAATAGATATGATGTGATGAACGTTTTAATGTTAGTTATGAATTCAGCAACAGGTAAAGTATAAAAAGTGCGATTCTGTTTGACAGATGCACCGGACTCAATAGGCTTAGGCGTCAAATTTTCGAGGAAAGAGAATGGGAAAGAAAGTATCCCTCCCTGGTTTCTTTCAATGGCTCCGAGTCTTTTGGTGATATTGAAACCTCAAATCTCTTTGCTAAATGCTTCCGACGAAATTTTTCAACTGCAGATTTCGATTTAACTGCTAATTACCCATATCTGATCATTTACTAGGTTTCGATTCTTAACTTGGTCATTTCAGAAAACGACATTTTGCATGGTTTGCGATCTTTAAAATACTCAAATCATGCGCTGACGAGCTATGTGGTGCAATTTCAAAGATTTTTAATCAATCCTTGAAATCAGGTGTTTTCTCTTTGTGTTGAAAGAGTATATTCCTTATTCCGTTTCACAAATGTGGAAATAGACATCACGTTGAGAACTGCAGAGGTATTGCCAAATTCAATGTCCTACCTAAATTGTTTAAGCGAATTGTTAGTCACAATTTAGATTTTGCTATCAAATCTTATATTTCTCTATGGCTCATAGAAAGAAAGTTCTGCTGGCAATAATCTCTTAGATTTTACTTGCCATATTTTCAAAGCTTTTTCTAGTGGTTCCCGCACGGATGTCGTATATGTTGATTTTAATAAAGCGTTTGACTTATTTAACCATAACTTATTGATTTTCAAACCAGGCCAGGCCTCTCTCTGTACTTGTACTTAGTGAAATGGATAAGCTCTTATCTTCTTATCATCATTCAGATCATTCAGGATTCTGTTTAATTTCATCGCCTCGGATGAATTTCCCATGACGCCTGGCATCCCTCAAGGCAGCCATTTAGAGTCTCTCTTATTTATTCTATACAGTAATTATGTGCCCTCGGTGATTAAATCCAGCAATATCTTAAGGTACGCACACGATATTAAACACTTTCCTTCTTTCTCCTGGGAATAGCGATTGTGTTAGCTTCAAATCGACTTAAATCAATTTTTTATATGATGCTCGCTAAATTTGATGAAATTAAATCTAAAAAAATGCAAAAAGATCTCTTTCTTAGGAAGGAAGTTATACAATACTGAGTATTTCATTGATTTACACAAGTTGAAAAATGAAGATTCGTTCGTCGATTTACGGGTTTTATTCGACCAAAGATTAAGTTTTAACTTGCCCACTGAGTTCTTTTAAGTAGGTCAGAGCCAGGTGGTTCAAAGAGCTTAAGGATCCTTACGTTACAAAAAGCCGATAGATTTGCTTAGTTAGACCAATACTTGAAAAGCAATTCTTGCTCTTTTCCCTTAGGAATTTGACCTGGGAACCACTTGTGAAACGTAGATTTATTCTTGGTGTTCCCTTCTTAATTAGGTTAATATCGATTCGCCCACATTACTTGGTAAACTTTAATGTGCCTAACCGCTTCTATAAGCGCTTTATGTTCATTAAGCTTAGTCTCGGACTCTTTGAAGTCTATCAAAAAAGGCACCCTTAATACGCGCGATTTGTCTATTTCGTATTTGAATTAGCTTGCAATCTTAACATCTCACCATGACTTAGGGGCTCACTTGTAACTTGGATCTGTACTGGTTGTGGGTGTGCTTCTGTACTAGTTGTGTGTATACATGAATTATTACCATTTTTTTCTTCACTTCTCCGTATGTACTTTGTATTAGTTTTTAATAATAATCAGTACGAGATTTCTAAGAGTCAATTGGATTCGTCTGTTAATTTATTATAGCTGAGCTTCATGTCAACCTTATGTTCTTCGGATTGCAAAATAAAAGCGAAAATTGACGAAAAATTTATTATAATGAAAAGAAACTCGCCGAAAAAACCCGGTGTTGTTAAGCCAGCATCGTAATCGCCTGATATGATTTCGTCTGATTTTTTTTTCTTTCTGAAACTACACTTTTCAGTTGGAGGAAATGACTTCAAGTCATTTGAAAACATAAAAGAAAAGTAGAAAAAATTGCTAAATGTGGCGTCCGTAACTTGGAAATAGAATGCGTATTTTTTTTAAAGCAGCTCCATACTCCATAGTTCATTTTTTTTTCAAGTCACTTCTATATTAATCTCCCAGGAAGTCGTGAGTACCTATATAATTACAATATAAGCAATAAGAATCCAATCTATACCAGGGTGAATATAAGTTAAATAAGTTTTTAAACGTGGTTTGGGTTCTTTATGATTTGATTTTATTGAATCATATTTATTTTATATTATTTAACAATATTTTATTTTTAGGAACTTAAGTTGTTACACTTGTTGATGTCGAGTAATGAACTAACTTTTGCTTAATCGATTAGCTTATAGGAAACCTCTGGATTATCCAATTTATCGACAGTCAGCACTTATGTTTATAGTAGGGTGCAATTGCAGAATGGTGAGAAATTTTTATAGTAGGGTGCAATTGGGGATTGGTGAGAAGTGTTTATAGTAGAGTGCAATAGGAGATTGCTGGGAAGTGTTTATAATAAGTTCGTTTGACGCTCATTGTTTATGAAACTTTATGTTTGTTTATTGTATTTATTAGGGTGGTTCGTGAATTTGTATTTTCGTTAGGATAGTGCTTAACTTATAAATAATATTAAAGGTCATAAGTTCAAGTTTTGATGAACTTTAATATCTTCGGATATTTTTTATAAAGGGTATATGCTCGTAGTTGACGACCATAAGCATGGATAAATCTGATATTTGATATTAATTTTTTTTTTCTAAAAAATCGATGCATACGTAAAAATTGACGTCTATCAATATACGCTTAATCGCCAAAATTCTCAGTAAAGTTTATGTATCTTTTTTCTTTATTTATAAGCAGCCGCTCAGGAAGTGTCACCTATACACGTAGATACGGTGGTAGTCAAGAAGGGAAGACCGAAAAAGAAGAAGCATTTATGTAGGCTCGACTTGAAAGTAGAAACATCTCGAAGGGCGGTAAAGATCTCCGCAGATAGGGCATTGCAAAGGCTCGCGGCACGTTTAAAACGTAATCAGTTGCGATAGTGTGTTGTACGATGTGCTGTTTGAGCTGAAGGTGTGTGTCAAAATTTGCTCGCAATGCGTGTAAGACTTTCATGTTTGCTGGTGCTTTTCGTTTAATGTAATAAATAACTTTTCTCTAAATGTAATTTTTCAACTAAGCTATAGCTTTTAGTGCTATCACCTTTAATTGTATATTTCTGTCGTTTACTTTTTCACTGCCCTTTTTCCTAGTTAAGAAAATTTCTTTAGAAATAACTCAGCAATTTGAACAAGGCGTAGAACATTTTTGTGCCTTTTTTTTTCTTTTATTACCAAACAATTATTGGACATAGTGATACCATTGGTTTTTTTTGTAAAATTCATCATATTATTGTGTATTGTGTACTAAGTTGTATTATTAATTAAGGCCCAAAAACCTTCTCAGCTTCTTGTGTTGCGTATGATTCCGCCTATGGGTCCCTATCCTCCCATACCATTGTTTACTACTCATGCCTCTACGACTTGGGTACGGCCTTTCGCTATTAAGTGTAGGAGTTAATAGTTTTTTCCACGTTCCACGTAGTTTTTTCCATACAACAGCTCACGCCCAGCCACCACATCTGAAAAGTTTCCAATCTGTTCATTGTATTGATTTCTAATTACCATAATTTTAAACCATACAAGACCACCAAAGCATTCATTAAACAAAGGTGGAGGGATTAGCTAATTTCCCAGTTTGCAAGACTTCAAGCTTCCAAAACTTGGAAGCTCTTTGCACACTTTGGTTATTATTTGATAGAGTGGGACACGCGTATATGAGTTTTCGATTAATTTACGATCATTTGGTTTGGTGATCATTTAGAGCTTAAACCACCGTCTGCAGATGTCGCATATTATCTGCTTAGATAGTTGTATCGTCCACAAGTCGAATATTACTGATGAACTGTCCATTGATCTTAGTGCCTGCTTCGATTGTTTGATGAGCTACTTGAAAGATTACACCTCAGGATAGATGTTAAAAGGGAGAGGAGACAAAACGCACCCTTGTCGCACCTCTCTGTTTATAGGAACGTCATTTGTTCTGACGTCGTCAAAATGGACTTCTGCTGTTTGTCTCCAATGCAAATTTTTGACGCAGCGTTTATGTTTCCGACAATTCCGACCTTTCAGGATACCTATTAACATGTCATGCTCTACTCTATCAAACGCTTTTTCATAATCTTTGAAACAAAGGAAAAGGGATTAGAACCTCAGGGCAAAATAAAACTCCTATGATGTCCATTAGTTTCTGGAAACCAAACTGACTGCGCACAAGTGATGATTTACCACAAAGGCTTCGCTGAAGAATATATCAAAAAATCATTCATCAGGAATATCGTTTTACTATCTCGACATCGACCGGCATTGTTTTTCTTTGGAATTTTGACGAGAGATGGTTTTAACCAATAGTCAGGATAAATGCCTGTGTCGTAGTCCTCATTAAATAGTTTATGCAGGACATCTAGATTATCATCATTTATCAGTTTTCTAATGCCTATCGGTATTTCATCGGTAGCATAACCATCCCATGCCACTATTTTTTCTTTCATTTTTGTGTCAACACAAAAATTTAGTTGTAGTGGAATGAGAGAACGAATGAAATCAAGCTTGGCAAGAAGGAAATTTCGTTTTGCTAAATTTTCAACCCATCCATAATCTGCAAAACTTCAGTTAAAGAGCTAACATAAGATTTAACAATAGACCTTTCAAACACCGCCATTGCTACTGTCTGCCGATAAGAATAAACCCATTTATTTATTTATTTTCTTTACATTCCTTTTCTTTTTAATTTTTCATGAAATAAATTTTTTATATTCAATTATTTCCTCTTTATTGCAATCAGTTTAAATACCTCTTCCAGTTTTCGAACTTTTTAGTTGTCACATTGATTTGGTTGATTTGGCATCTGTCTACATTGCGTCGTATTCACGAATCAAATTTTATTTTCAAACTAAAGTACACCTTTACGTTTCGTCAGTATGATCTGAATCGTTCAGTATAACACATGTATGTCAGTGCATTTTTGTAATTATACGATGGGGTTCTGTTTTCGTATTTCTCTTTCAATTGATATCTCCGTTTAAGGATTAAAGTATGCAGTAAAAATGTAAATCGAAATCGTTTTCTATAAATGAATAATTAACAAATTATAAATTTTTGCTCGGAATAACGCTTTCCTACTACTCCATTATCAATTCACGGAAGTCCCGTTCACACATTCTGCGGTTAAAATCTATTTTCGAACTTTAAACATTATATTTGACGATATGTAAAACGTTGTTTAATTTATTAGAATTGTTGTATTTCGTAGTTCTCCAAAATCGTAGCAACTTCCGTTCAACTCAATCTTCAATCGTTGGTCGTCCACCACCAATCAGTCTTGTATGTATATAAAGGTATCCATATATGTTGTGAGACAGATTTCTGCCGCTGCGCTGGTGCAGTGGTTAACTCACCGGACTCCAGGCATCCTTCCCACAAGATATTTATAATTTTGGTACGTTTCGTTGCTTTTGTTTTCTTGCCGTACGGCGATTTTCTTATTGTTCGTAGAAGGGCAACAACTAAATATAAGTTAAAAAGCTGATGGTAAAAAAAAAGAAAACACGTATCGCTCGCTTGGCTGCCCCGTTAAGAAAGAGGAAAAATCACCATGCGGAAATAGTTAGTCTCTCGACTCGGACGGCAGTGGAAGTAACCTATATCGGAATTCTGTCAAGGCAGTCTTTTGATAACGTTACCATATTCCAGTCAGAAGACTTTTGTCTTGTCGTGGTGGTGTCGTGGCTCACCTTTTGCACGATATTCGCTTGCTTGATCGGTTGTTTCCGGATCGTACGCGTAGATCCAAGCTCCATCTTCGATACTTCTTATGACGTCCTGATAGTCTGGAGTTATTGCTTCACAGATATAGTAAAAATCGAAAAAGTCATTTTTGTATACTTTCAAAAACACATGCAACTCTATAGCAACTGAGCATGTTGCCATTAAACTCTACCTAGTTGTCAGAGACAATAGTACCAACACAGCATTATAGAAATGTGTTCCATTCTTGAAAGTATGGAAGAGACTCCCAATTTTGTGCACTCAAAGAAGTAGGTTTTGTCAAACTCAAGGTCTACTCATTACTCGTTTTAGTGAACTACATGTACTTGATGCATATATGTATATATGGATACTAGATATGTGAAATCCGATCACATGTAAAGATAAAGAATAAATAGTTTGTGCAGAGATAATTGCAATGGGTCCCAAGCTCTTCTTCAAAGCGCATTCTATATGGAATATAAAAAATTCAACAAAAACGATGCAGAATTCATAAGGAATTTATAAGGAATTATATTTTTTACTTGACTTCACTTTCGTAAAACTTATCCGCAAAGCAAAAACTTGGCACCATTTATACAGCTATACGGAATTGCAGAATTGCATCCTATAAAGAAAGAATTCTATTCTAAATACAACTGCATTTGGGATATAGATTCTATCTAGAATGCGATAAAAAACTACTACTACATAGATACCATAGATTGAATCAGGGGAATTCGTAAAGTGATGATCCATAAAATCACGCATTATAGTTTTCTTTTTCGTGTTCAGGGAAGCTTGATAGTGATTAATTCATTTACCCATGGAACAATAGCGGCAAAGTAAATGCTTAAAATTGAAAACTGACTCATTGATTATATCATTTTTATGCTCATCAGTGATCTAATCATTTTGCCAAAACGTTTGGAACATCCAGGAGGATGCTACGCAGTCCCCACAAATTAAATGCATTATTGAGGACTATAAAATACCGCATCCATTCAGGTATGTTTGTCCGTAAGTTTGTCCGTATGTCTACACGTCTGTTTAGTTGCCTGTGTTGAACTTACTCCAAGTCAAAAAATGAAGATATCGGCCTAAATTCGACAAAGATGTTGGAAGTTGCTGTATGCAGGATGGTGTTGGAAATGAGTTAAATCGGTCAACACGACGGAAACTGACATCACACCTACGACGTCAACAATAAAAGTTCGTATATTTTATTTCAAGATGAAGGTGGTGAGTACAAACTTACTTGTTTCGCTTCTTTTATGAAAGAATGGAGGACATTTAAAGATAATATTTTGTATTGTATTTATACATTTGTCTGTTCTAATAAAGGCATCCTGAACTCTTTCCAACCTTGAGAATATTGTAGTCAAGTTCATTCTGCCAAAACTTTTGCGACACGAAGAAACTGTAAAGCATATATTTCCTTTATCAATACTCATTCTGAATAGATTCATTGATATTCTGGATGGCTTTATATATACATCTCTATCCGTCCGTCTTCCCGTCTGCTGGTCGTAAAAATTAAGTTTTATTGCCGGTTGGTTGGTACTGAGAATAGAGCGATTCGGTAAGAGAACTAAGAGTACCTCTGCTTCTGCTTTTTGTTCGCTTCTTATAAAGCATAAGGGGTACAATGATAAAAGTTTCGTCATACTATGATTGCTCCTAGTGCCTGTATAATTAATTTAAAAAAAAAAAATAGGCTTCGCTCACTCAATATGATGGAAATCCGATTGTTTTTGTCTGAACGCATTTGCGGCACCCAAAAGTAAGAGTGAAAGACTTTACAATTTATATTATATATGGGTACGTCGAGTTCTCGTTAAACAAAGCTAGGTCCGCGCTTGGGTTTATTAAGAGGTGGTCCAAACAGCTTGATGATCCTTATATTACCAAAAGGCTGTACATGTGTTTGGTTAGACCTATATTTGAGTATGCTTCTGTTGTGTGGTCCTCTTTATATAGGTGCTATGTAGATTCAATTGAATCTATTCAAAAGCAATTCTTGCTGTTTGCAATGTTACAATGTTTTGGTGAAATATGATACGCTAACATGTTTCGGCTCAAGGACGAACCTTGTTGAAAGTAGATTGGACAGGACATTTGAATCCGCTCTTGTGCTATCGTTCGTATGGAAAGTCTTTATACGTCAAACAATCACAAGGAGAATTGGGCCATAATTGCAGTTTGACATAAAAATCAGCTTTTAATATTTTGCAATGAAAATTGATCAAAACAGTTTTTTGATGTAGGAAATAACTGTACCGTATATCGGCTACGTTTCGAAAATAATAATAGAAATTAATGAGTATTAATATCATCAAACTCATGGCTAGCAATCAGTCATGTTTGCCTCCTAGAAAAGCTTTGGTAGTGTACAAAGGTTTAGTCAAGTCCAAGATTGGATTTGCACGTTCCTCATCTTGTAAGCTTTCAAAATATATTGAGAAACGTAAACAAAGATTCGAAAATAGAGTGTTAAAACGTAGTGCTGGACTCACCCCTCACCACCTCCTCAACATATTCTCAATGTCATTTCTGGTGAATGTCCCGTCTCCGAAAGAGCTTTTTTTGACTGCAAGGGAGTTAATTAAGGTCAAGGTAATGAATGCTTCCTTTCTTCAAAAAGTTATGTCTGATACTGAGTCCTGAGTACACATTTTATTATCAAAAACCCCATCATATGTTTGACAGATGCGACAGGGGGTTTACGTAGGTTCCTGCCGTGGAAGCTTAACCCTACCCCGATGGCACACGGAGTGAGAAATATAAATTCAATCCCTCTTTAGAATTTTGTTACCAATAAATGCAGTGTCTTCATGTGCATCCTTTAACTGATCTCTAGTACGAAGCCGATTGTCAAAATATCTTGTATGAGAATCTTATGCCAAGAAAAACTTCTTCTTTATTACAAAAACGACTATGATATGATATTGCGGGGCATGATGTACGGCTTTGGTGATGACAAAAATCCTTATATGGAAAGCGTTGATCTGCTGGAAGATTTAGTTATCGAGTTTATAACAGAGATGACACATAGCTATGTAAATCGGGCAGACGGGTCGTGCTCAAGTAGAAGATATTATATTTTTAGTGCGCAAAGACACGCTGCAATTGAATCCTTCAACGGACATCTTGATTACATCCGGTGTCTATGAGGCCTTGCAGTCTTCGATAATGGGCCATGTCGATGAAGTTATTATTATAGAGCCAATTTTTGACTGCTATGAACCAATGCTCACAATGGCAGGCGACAAACTCCGTTTTAACCCTTAAAACCGGTAGAAAAATCGACAAATTTTCGCTTCAATAATTATTATTAAACATTATTTCAGACAAAAACTGAAGGTGTTATTAGCTCTGCTGATTGGATTTTAGATGAGGAAGAATTGAAGCGGTTGTTTAATAAAAAAACTAAAATGATTATTTTGAATACTCCTCATAATCCCATTGGAAAAGTATTTAAACGCAATGAACTGGAAATTCTGGCAGATCTATGTAAACAATGGAACGTAAATAAATAAATATGCATCCATTCATATATCTGAGTTTTTAGTAAAACATTCCCAAACACGTGTCATAGAGCGCAAACAAAATAAAAATGTTCCGGGGAGAATTTTTCTGAGGTTTTGTTTAATTCTATGTCAAACACTTTATTTGCTATTAACGGCAGCGACATTAACGACTTGCTAAATAATAGCAGTGAAATTGCTATCGGACCAATAGAAGCAGCGCGTGATCAATTACAGAATGCTAGCGCGGAAGAAAAGTTGAATGGCTTGCAAGCGTTAGCTGTATTGATAAAGTTGCTGGCCGGTATTTGATATATATGCCACTGACGGATCCGTGCGACATAAGGTATGTAGCTTCCCGGGTGTGAAGCATCTATCTAAAAAATTGCATAAAGTCAGTGGAGGAACTTTCCTCGGCTTTTATTGAAGTGCTTGCCATCAGATATGCTATTAAGATGGCTATTATGGATGGTATGAAAAAATTTGTTATATTTTCTGGTCTGAATCTGCTTCTAATAAATAAAAGAGATGCAGATAATCAATAAATGTTTGATATACAGAGGATGTTACATGAATCTCATGTGGATGACTGTCACCGTGTTTGGATACCTGGGCACTGGAAATTTTTTTAAATGAAAAAGCCAGCTTTAACGCAAAAACGGGTCAAGTTGATGATAAAATTTCGTCCATCAAATATACTCCCAATGAAACAATGCAATTCGTAACCACGTCTTTCAACAACTAAATGATGAAATTAAAAAGATTCCAAAAAAGATGCCAAATTCAATCGCTTTTTCTATAAAATAAATCCGACATTTCAGTTTAAAGCCTTATCCGAGGATTCCTTTAATATCCGGAAAGTCAAAATTCTTTATACTCACGAGTGAACACATATGATAAAATATATTTAAAAATGATTCGTGCTATATCATGCGATATTTGTGAGGCTTGTAATATTAGCGAGTCTGTTGAACATCTAATTTTCCGATATAACATGCTTGGTGGTATTAGAAGTTCGTTTGGCCTTTTCAAATTATGTGGCGACCTCCTTGAACTCTTTGCAGCAAAAAATGTGCTTCATCGCGGCGAACTAACTTGCGGTATTAGAAAGGCGAATTTATCTTTTTAACGAATATTTTTCTTCTTTTTTGTTTTACGTTCAATCATATTTTATCTCTATAAACATTCCTTTTTTGTCTTCAGGCGAAGTTTGCAATACTTTTTTCTTTACATCACTTTCAAGAACTCAACAATCTGCAATGACACTTAAGACATCGGCTTTAGCTATCGCGGCCGCATTTTTTTTTTTAGTGTTTTATATACATTTCTTGCTAATAATTACTACCGTTTATATACATATAAGCCACAAATTTATTGGTCCATCTTAGTTCAACATCCGAAAAGAAAAAATAAATAAATAAATGATAAAACCAGAGGAACTTGATATGCAGATCTCGTCCGACTTAAGGCTAAGGCAGTCCATTTTTCGGCAGATTCGTGATGTACAAATTTTTCATTTGATATCATGCGGACTCTAGAAAAGCAAGAAGCACAAAATTTCGAATCTAAAGTATTTTTTTTTTCTTGTGACCTACTACTTACTATAGTTAAGGCTGTTTTCGATATTAGGGAATCTAAGTTTCAATTGATGCTTTCATTAAGGGTGAAGATATGCCAAATTGGATAATTTAACTCCGCTAGAAATACGCAGTGTTCTTCCTATATTACCACACTCATGGAATCACGTAGCACGGACAGGAAACCCTAATTTTTGGTACCACGACTCAAATTAAACTATTTAATTATAAGTACTTAATATAACTATATAATATTTATATTTATAATAATATTTAATATAAGGTATATAATATATAATAAATTTTGTTAAAATTGTTTATAGTTATATATGTATATATATATATATTTATAGTTATAATATATATATGTATGTATATATAACAACTAACAAAAATGGAGGTCAGTACAAACGATAAATTTTTGATACTTTAACAAAAACGAATATCATTTTTTCTTGTTTAAGTTTTCTTTTAACAGAGAACGGACCTTTTACCAGAGAGCGATCGCAATTTTCTAACTATGATCATTTCGTATCCTTTTTGTTCATGTTCATTTCCTTGTGTATATAAACTAATAGAGAGAAAAGTTATGAGAAATTTGTGCTTAAATATTAATGTATTCGCTTTGATTTTAGGCAATACAAATTCGATTCTTTCTTTGCTGTTAGAAAATTAAAGAAGAGAAAAGAAAGTTTTTTTGTTTTATAAAAATTCAATAATCTTCTGTTAACGATTATGATACAAAAACTGAAAAGGAAAGTGCGCGTAATCTTCTGACCGTAAACTGGGCTAATGCTTTCAACTGTTAAGAAGAAGAGGATTAGGCAAAAGCGCCGCTTCTTGTCTTCTAAAGTAGTTGATAAATTACCTTAATTAAAAAGAGAAGCATTCTAACTTATTTTAATTCAGTACTTTCACCGAGTAAATCCCATGGAAGGGAGGACCAAGCAGTCGAAATCGTGGACATGGAAATGGCCACAGATCCAGAGTCCACTTTCAAAGATAGATCGCTAATCAAGATAGCTACGTTTAGCGATTAAAGATACATGTTTCCTTCGCTGCATGCTGACCTGCTTACACAGAAAATATTTCAGATCTATGTACCATTAATCTTTAATCACGTAGATGATGTTTATATCTAATTCATCTTTAAGATGAATCATGCCCTCTCAATATCCTAGCATAAATGTAGTACAAAATTCAGTCCGTGTATGGCACACATTTTTTACTCCAAACATATATGTAGCATGGCTCATGGACGATACATATTAGTCTAAAATTTATAAGAATCATTTAAAACCTAAAACAAAAAGACTTGGTATCCTACACTAGATTGCCAAAACAGAATCGCAACCGCCTAACAGAGTAATAGAAAAATATATCAAAAATGCCATTTTTTTAAGCCTGCGACTGTGCCGATTATAAAGAAACTTATATTATATTTGGAAATTATTAAAAATAATACTTGTTGATAGAATTTCACAGAAAAGATAAAAAGTAATAATATTTAAATGAATCAGGTTCGCAGAGCAATTAATGACGATCAGGTTCGGCAAGTCTATGGAAAATAGAATAATAGTTAACTTATATTTGTTATAACTTTTCTGTACAGTACCGATGAATTCTAATAAAATTCTCTGGGTCTAAACTCATGTCTTGAGGTGTTAGAAAAGCATATTGGCGCCAAGCATGATTTCGGCCTTCTTCAGTTAGTAAACGGGTCATGTATTCTCGATTAACTTCATCCTGTTTAAATGAGAGATTTTTAAAAAGCAGTAATTTTTCAGGCAGTTATTTAAACTACATACCGTAAACACATCGTATTCGTCGAGAAAATAAAATGGATGATCTACGCACGACCACAGCGAAATCAAAAATGCGACTGTCGAATAAGAGCGTTCTCCGCCAGATAAAGCGCGTGCACTCGATACTGACGCCGTGTCGTGATCTCTAGGAATTACTGATATTTTCAAAGTTTTATTTTGATGATCAGGTACTAAATTACCGACATAGTTACGTAATCGTAATATCATCTAAAGCAATTAATTTTTTAAGAAAAAGTCTTACTTAAATCAATTTGCAAATCACCTCAAAACTCATTGTAAGAAGCATACTCATATGACCCTTAAATTTTTTAATAAAATCGAAACGATGCCTTAGTGAAGCACGCAACTGGAATGGTTACAATATCTTATAATTAATTTAACGGCAATTCCGATAGGAGGGAATTAGTAAATTAATTACCGCATCTATCGATATTTTTAGGTTATCATACATTAACCGTTTGGTTTCCAATTCTCTCTCTTTATGCGTAATTAGATCTTGCAAAGAACCTTGATCCAAATCAATAGGTCTTCCCCTTTGCAATTTAGCTTTAATTCTTGCCATTTGCGTGAGAACCTCATCAACAGTTATATTGCTTATCAAACGTTCTCCCTTTTCCTCAGCAGACTGCTTTGCTACGTTAATCAGTTCTATAATTTTATTTTTCTCTGTCTGTATTATATATCAAAACTCATGAAAATAATTTTAAATCGATGTATATTTTTATACTTTCCTCGAATCGATTGCATTGTTCCGTTAAGCTTTTTAGTCTGTCTTTATTTAAAGCTTCATTATCATTAATGCTACGCAATTTTAGTTTCAGTTTATCTAAATCAGCCTAAAAAAAAATGGACAATTCCGTTATGTAATGAATTGAAGAGAAAACATATATGGGATGGGCGGTAAATGCGATTATAACGAAAAATATGTATCATACTCCTTCCTACAAGATGTATATGGTGTCTCTCAAAGTACAAATTCTTCGTCGGTGTGAAGTTTCTCTTTTCGTTGCAAATGGGAGATTCTTAGTCGCTTATCGCTGCTGATTGTCCATCTGCGTGAAATTTGCAAGTCGATTTAGCCGCGCTCTTAGCTTTTTAACCAATTTGCCTATGCTTGTCTGTCAGTTATTCTCAGTGAAAGCTAGCTCTCTCGTTAGCAATAATTGAAGTAGGTAAAGAACTGTAGGTGTAGAAGCTGTTAACTTAAATTTTTACCAAGTATTGAAAGCGAATTAAGTACAAATGTTTAGCCAGACCTTCTAAAAGTCGATCGACAGACAAAACCTTATTGCCGAGTTAAATGTTCTTGCCCCTTTTAAAGATCAAGTATAATCCAAACGAGTCGGAAACCATTTCAGATTCCTTCTAAAGCGAGTACAGTTTTCTTACTTATTAATTAATACCTTCATTCCTTCAATTTCATTTTGTATTTCTTGAAGTTTATTTTTCTTCCGTCCATAATCGTCTTTCAAAGCTTCTTCTTGACTTTCAAGTTTATTTAATTCAAGATCATTTTCATTGACGCTCCGATCAATCTCAATTAAAAGAGAATCGCGTTCCTCAATTTCATTTTTCTAAAAAAATTATGAAAACTCGATTAAAAAGTAATAGATTAGAAAAGTTCAAAATAAAGAAATTACTAATAGTTGCAGCTCATTATTATAATCGGCATATTCGACATTTTCTAAATCAGCGATTTTCTGTTGAATTTCCATTAAGGCTCCTTCTTTCTCCTCCAATAAAGCACGCTTATTCTGTATTTGTTCTTTATCTTTGCGCAACTGTGGACCCACCCCTTCCAAGTCCTGTTTCAAACTGCTTAATTGATTTTCTAGTTTACTCTTTTCATCTTCTAAATATCTATAATTTACAAAGCCTGTGATTTACAAATTTATAAACAAAAAGAAATTCTTACTTGATACGCTCATTTACATTGATGTGCAGATATTTAGGTCGACGAATCTTCTTTGAATACATTCGATAGTGAGGCACCGGATAATATTCCAAATGAATAGAATCAGAACAAAGCACAACAACTTTACTTAAATTATTTGGAACGTTTTCTCTAATAGAAGTGATGCTTTCGGCGATATTCTTATTGTCAGTAAGAAGTATGGTTTCAATATGCATTCGATCGATTAAAAAATTCATTACTACCGGATTTCGGCACTCAATTAGCTCCATCAATAAAGACGTACCGGATGGCGGTAATACCCGCCCATTACTCACATCGTAAACCTATGCAAGTAACATTGTATGAAATTTAAGAACTCATTAGTGTCGTAATTCCAGACCTGATGCATAAATTTTGTTGTTACAATCATATGATGATTTTCTTTAGACAATTTATCCAAAATCTCTTCAAATATTCGACGATCGCTAGCATTATCGCAAATAAAGGCTTGTAACGTTTTAGGATCAATAAGACTTTCTACACTCTCTCGATACTGGTTATCGGGCACCTGAAGATAAGCTCCTACTGGTCCCACTGGTGGGACAGAAAACTTTCCGTCAGCGTGAGCTTTTTTAATTTCTTTCAAAAGTTCCGGCATATGTCTACCATAGATAAGCATCTTGTTTTTGATGCTTTCCTTCACAGTTGCCATTTGGTTATCAATTGTAGCTGAAAAAAAATAAATAAATACATAAATTTTAACCATCATCATTCAAATTTGTCTTTCACCCTACATATCTTATGGGAGCAGCTTCCATGCTCTTCTTTAATTTTATCAATAATCAACTCCTTTTGCGATTTATTTTCCATTAGCATGTTTAATTCTTGTTTAAGATTTTCAATTAGTGGCATTAAGCTCGTTTCACATTGTTTACGATAATTAGCGAGTGATTCTTCATTTTGTCTCCTTAACGCATCAACATCATCTTGATTACTGTAATCGATCAGAGAAGTCTCATTACATTAACTACAATAAGAACTTAAATATCCAGAACATAAAATCCAAAAGTGCACTTTTGAGTAAACAAAAATGGATGAAAATATAAAACAAAACAAAAATGCTACGGTGGAACAAGGCCATTGATTATTTACTCGTTACCATTTCGCGTTAAAGAAATTATTTGTTTTCTTGATGTCTCCATGTAAAGATTCTTATATGTGAGCAGCCCAAAACGTGAATTGACATCGTCCACATTTAATAAGATTAATTTACTTGTCGAAAATTTAGTAATTATTCTCGTCAAGTTGCTCAAAATTAGACTTTACCATACATAGGCTTACCTTTTATAGGAAATCTTATATCGTGTGGGATATTACGTGTACCAAATTTGATAAAATTAACTAATGTGAACTAATTTTTACCACAAAATATTCAAAATTATAAGTCCTTCCTGAATATATGATCACTTTTCGCAGGAGCGTCATATAATCATAAAATATTATTCTTTATCGATTTTTTTGAAGAAATTTCGAAAATTCTTAGTGCTTGCATATAGGAGCATTTTAAAACAAACCGTTACAGATGGGTAGTGATCGAAAGTATGATTTGATCCCATTCATATTTCGTCAAAATATATGAAAAACTACGGCCTGTATATTGAACATAAAATTATTTGAACAGACATCGGATAGACAAGCTTAGATTAAAAAGAGAATAGTTTTCCGAATCGCTCCGTATTGTTTTATCTTAAGCCGTTTTGAATACTAGTGGCATTCGCATAAACTAAATATATTGTGCAGTACACGCGGTGTACGTGCGGTGACTTAATAATGCAGGTAGCAGTAAAAACTAAACGTAAAAATAAAACTAAAGAAGAACTAAAGACGAACTAGTCGGGCAAGCTCAATTATTCACTGTACACTAAACCATTTCTATCACCACAAACTTCGATCTGTCTTCCTCATAAAACATCAAAAATTATATTATCTTGTCATACTCCCTTGCATGAGAGCCTTTATATGAAGAGTTCCGAAAAATATACATATGTACCATAATAAATTTGGTTGTGTGCCGTATCACTACGTTCTACTAATTGCTATCATAAATTCCTAAAATTAATTGCCATACAAAGGCTTTATTACACCATCACATTCACGTTGTCGAAACGTTTGCACCGTCCAGAAGGAAGCATCAGAGACCCCACAAGGTATATATACATTCTTGATCAACATCAAATTCTAAATCGATGTAAGCATGTTCGTTTGTCGGCCTGTGCAATGTCCATTGTAAACAGTCTCCTGGCCACAAAAATGAAGCTACCAATTTCAAATTTGGCAAAAACATCGACAAGGCGTCAAAAGACGCCTACGCCCACATAAACTGAGAACGCTGGGAAAAAATTGATCACGTCTACCCAATATTAAAGTGCATCAAAATTTAATTTTTTTCTCAAGACCTTTATAATGTGCAGAAACAAGCTTCAAGCTTTTCTTTGCAGGAAACCTCCCAAAAGGGGTGGAGTTGCATTCAAGTCTTTTTTGCTTTGTTATTCGTTACATATTTTTAGCGAGAAATGAAAATCTTTTTTGTATATGACGACACACAAATCCCATGTCAAGCAATTAAGAAAATTGTATCAAAAAAGATTTACACCACCCATGTGTGAATAACATGTGTAAATAACATAATTTATAGCTTATCTCAATACAAAGCATTTGAGGATGAAAAAGACTGATGGAAAATCACTTGATATTTGCATCATTTGAATTCAAGCTAGAGCACATTTTCAAGAAAACGATTCGATATTCATAGCAAAAAGTAGTATTGTTGCCCTGAAACCACATAGTTAACGAAAATATGCGCTGTAACTAACTTGATAAATTGCCTGCAGTTCCTAAGAAAAAACGTTATCATTAGCGTTACAATGCTATGGGAAAATGACTTGCGGTAGATATAAAAATATATTAATAAAATACAATACAAAAAAAACCTTTTCGATCGCTCTTCAATGTGTTGCTTTAGGTCGTTTATATGTTTTTCCAGGCGCGATTTTCTCTTCTTTAATGATTCAATCTTCATCTCAATTTCCGAACGCTTTCTAATCATTTCGTCGATTTGACATCGTATTTTTCGTAATGACTGATTGACATCAGAGTATTCATTGTTCTTAACTTTAATGTTTTCAAAGGATTCTCTGTAAAAATAAAAAGCTTTAATTTTTAATAAGATATTTAAATTCCTTCTTCCTACAGAAGTTTTTTATAATATACATACGCAATTTTCTGCGTCAAGATGCTATTAACTTCATCTTTATTGTTTATTAATTTATTAAGCTCGTTCACTTCTCCTTCGTATTTGTCCACTTTTTTATGGATTTCTTCTAACTTGTCTTCTTGTTCTTTAACTAATAGCCAATGATATTCGATACTTAAAGCTTTCAAATTGTCCTGTAAAAAACAAGTAATAATCAATTGTACGTGAAAACATTGAAAAAAAGCATATTTTTGATAATTTTTTTGTGATGAAATGAAAAGCTATAAAATAGTAATTTCAAGGAAGTTAGTCAGGATATATTTAACTATTAAAAACAAACTAATTTTAATAAAATATTAAAAAAGCAATGCTAGAGTAAAGAATCTTCGGCTGAAGGAGTTCTGCGACCCGCAGTGCAGCAACTGCCACTCATTTGGGTCTAAAAAAAAATTCACGGAATGTTTACGTCTGCAGTCATCCACAAACGTATTGATATATATATATTTCTACTAAATTTACGATTGATATCTGTTATAGTTTGTTATAGTTTGCGTATCGCCTAGGCCTTGTGTCGCACCATTGTAGAAGAGCTTCAACTTGATCGACCCACAGCGTTTCAACTGTCTCAAAGAAAAGGTCAACATATAAAGGGTGAATAAATTGACGGTCTGTCCTAGGCTTCTGCTCTTGTCAACAAATATAATCTGAATCTTAGCATTATTTAATTTTAGGATACCATGATTACATGTATGTATATATTTGATTACCCCAAGATGGTCAAATGCAATGAGCTCCTTCAATTTCCCCTTGTGTACCGCAATGTCCTTTTCCATGTATTGTAATTTCTAGGAAAAAATGAAAAAATTTATTTTTATAAAATATAAAAAGATGCATTAAAAAATTTAAATTTTGTTTTGCTTCCTGCTAAATCTTGGACGCGCGTCGAAATTCTGCGTTTGTTGAACGAATAACCGTGGCTAAGATAGCTAAACAGATTTAGATTTCTTTGCTTTATACTGGCGTTCACCCTCGAGATTAGCTTTGCTAGACGTACTTGGACTATCCTCTGCCTCGTTCTCGTCATTGATATAATTACGTTTCTTGAAATATTTTGGAGATTTCTAGTACTTTGGTGGTTAATCAAGGTCTCTATGTCTTCATGTTATTGTACATACTATTATACATATTATTATACATATATACATGTATGTGGAGCCCATGTAAGTTACTCTATATTTATTAAATTCTATTTTTATACTATATTTGCGTTTTGGTTTTGTTATATTTCTTACTTCAATATAAGCTACAATTTTAAGAGTAAAATTCCACAAAATTTTTTATCGCATTATCAACAAGCAATTAAGAAACATATTTCCGAATTTTGGGGCAGCGGACAAACTACCACCGATGACTACCATCTAATGGAGATGATGGATTGCACGATGGAAGACCAGGCCAAAGGAGACATCCTGCCATTCGGGCTGGATGGGGTATTATTCGACGACGTAGTCACCAGACAAATAACTAAAAATGAGGGGGCCTACGTCTGGCTGCTCATGGGCTACGGAATAGCTCAGTATACACGTAAGCAGCTGCGTTCTCAAATATGTCTAGAAGACCTAACCCGAAGAAAATAAGATGCCAATCACCCGAGAGACGTTGTCATCGCAGCCCACAAATATTTGGAACCCGAAATCGCAAAGCCTGAAGTCTATTACGCATTTTAAGGCGCCTGCGACATATACAAGTCGGTTATGCAGAACCATACGGTCGAGACAAACATCGCCGAGCGCCTGCAGGCAAGATTATTAGCAAGGCTTGCCTTTTTCAGGGAAGCAGGCTCCTATCCAACGGAAGAAACCACCGAACAAATGTTCTAAGCTTCATCATCAATTTGTTGCTGTGCGGAAACAACTGGGTGCAAGAAACTGTCACCAATGTGTCATCATTTTGAAAAGTGCAGGTAAAAGCAATATTATATAAATATATATATATAAATCACTAATTTCTTTCTTCTAGTTCAGAATAGAAAAATATCCGCCCACCATACACTCCGCTCAAGTATAAGACAAGTGTAAGCCGTCCAATGCTCATTACCATCTCATTCTCCTCCTAAGGTAATTGTAATGTTACATAGGTGTGTTTATAAAATTCTTATTATTTCTCTATTTTAGAATAAACATCAAATCCAGTCATCCGGTCGCCGCTTCATATAAATTCGCTAGTTGTACTTACATATTATTAAGTTAAGTTTATAATGGTGTAGGCCTACAGGGGAGCCAGCCATTAAAACAATTGGCAATGCGCCTATAACGGTACCTCAAGGATGGCGTGGAAAACCGCAAATTCTTTATGTTTTCATTATAACCTTTTAAAATTTATTTATCTTTACTTGTTATTATTACAATTTGTTCATTTCTTTTCATTTTATTTTAGTTGAAAAAACAAGAATACGCCTACACGCTTCCTTCAATGGATGTTTTACAATTGACTTAAAGGCAAGCGATAGCTATCTTATGTAAAACTTGAATTTTTTTCTTGCGATTCAAACCATAAATCGGTTTCACACAGTCCTGGATGATTGCGGCGGCGCATAATCATTTTATGTTTAAGAAAATATAAAATACTAATCCATATTTGCACTTCTTTGGGTACAGCATCAAAGTACGCGAGTAACTCAATGACAGCTAAATACACTTCATAGAAATAAATATAAATCAAACAGATAACATGATTTTTTAACGCTTTCGTCAACTTTATGGAAATGTTTAACGTGAACACAGCGCTTCGATATTAAATTCTAACCGCATTCTGGCTTACGTTTTTTATAAATCAATATTTCAATATTATTCATCCGACACTGCCGCTGCGAAAGGCCTCATTTAAGGTTAAGAAGAGAACATATAATTTTTATATATTTCTATAAGCATGATTTGCATTATATAAAAGTCCACCTTGAAGTTTATCGCATCCTACCACATTTATTTCAATTGATAACTACCGATTAAGTATTTTTAATAAATTTTGAGTATTTTTTTTTGAGTATTACCCATTTATCCAATTATAGCTTATAAACACTTGAATAATTTTGTTGCTTTTTCATTGGGTATATCTCTTAACTTCATATAGCTCCGATGAAGTTAACAGAATGCTATTCAATAAACGCACAATTAATGGTGCAGATTTTAAATTTAATACTTCCTCCGCTATGATTTCTGGTCGTTTGTCGGAATGAGAAAATACATAAAATTGAAGAGCGAGTCTGAATTGGCGACACTGAATTTGGTCGCAATGAGGAAATTAAATGAGCGAGTCTGAATTAGCACTTGTTGCATTACAATTGCTGTACTGAATTTCCAAATAAAACATGAGAATAAAAAGAAGAGGACATTTAGAAATATAGGAATAGTGAAAATAAAAATGCACCTGCATTATCAGTTTTTAAAAACATATTACTTCCGAAATAAATAAAAGTAAAGAATAAGAAATATTTCCTATAACTCAAATTTTTACCATCCACCATTAAAGATATGTATGTAGGTATGTCAATTTTTCGATGGAAATGATGTTCACAGTGATCTTTTATATGTTTCCTCTAAAATGTAAGTTAAAAATTGTACTATATTTTAGACAGATTTAAATGCGGATAGTGCCCATTTTAGAATGATTTTAGCAAAAGTGTGTGTCAAAATGACAGAAGACTAATCGGTCGATTACAATGTATATGCTTTTGGTCTCAGTATTTGTGTGCAACAATCGTTCAAAGTATGGTAAAAGGAGAGAAAGGGCGAAACGCAATATGGCAGAAACTAATAGTTTTTGGGGTCATTGAACACGACACACGGGGAAATGCAAATAAATAAACAATTAAACAGACTTTCTTTACGAAACTATTAACGTAAGTATAAAGCAATAATAACGAATATTAATTATCATAAGCGAATACTTTTATATTCGCAAATGCTTTTTCATAAAATATTTGCTCACTTTCTCGGTATTGGCTAATTCCTCGCGATGTGCTTTATGCAAATGTAAGCATTCGTCCAGTTTTTCGGTAATCAAATCGATTTGAGTGGCTTTCAGAAAGAGTTGATAATTTTTTGATGGTTCCAATCTGTAAGAGAAACATTATCGGTCAGATTCTTGTTTCACTAATTCAAATATCAAATTCTTACTCCTTTAGAAATTCTCTGGCGGAGTCTTGATTTAGAACAAATACCGGATTATCCGCTTGTATATTGTGATATAGGAGAATGCGTTGAAGATCATCAAACTTTTTGGTTATAATCCTGCCTTGGGAATTTCGAACTGCATAATATCCTGAGCTTGTTGTGATAGTACGCACTATTGTTATGGAATCTCCATATTCATCCGGGTCAAAAGGCTGAGGGCCATCGTTGGCTATTGTTATTTCAATTTTCGCAGTAGTTTCTCCAATTTTTATAAAATCTACAATCAACCAAATTAGAACTTATTCTAGTTATGAAAACAAGTTTGTAATGTCAACTTTTAGCAACCTTTAGCAGATTTAGACCTATTTGTGACTTTAGCATTACAGCCCAGGCCAAGAACTAACGCGGCCAAAATGGCACTTTTGCCACTCCCGTTCCGCCCAACGAGAAAATTTACTCGGCGATTAAACTCTATTCGTAGATTGGAGTGACACATGAAATTTGTTAAGTGAATACTGATAATTTTACCACAACGTCTCGTGTCCTCTATACCGCTTATATTAGTGCGCTCTGACTGACTCTGCAATGTAATTGAACACTTTTTATTATATGTCATATGCGAATGAAGTTAATGGGGAACGATCTACTTACATGCGTTGCATTGCGCAAACGCTTCGCTGAACTTCCAGCGTCCACATTCTGTGTTGGGTTTTCGCGAATTTTTCTTTTCTTAGATAAACTTAAGCTTTTAATGCTCGCGTGTGACATTTCCTATTAAGATTAGCATTTAATTATCAACTTGCAGATTCAGTAAAATATAATAATATATAATATAATATAATATATAATATATATATTTGTTGCTTCAAGTAAAGAAATGAAACCTATACCACTCTTTCGACGTTCTTTTTGTTATTTTTCACATTTTCTTTCGAACAGAATAAGAAAGCAAAGACGCTACAGAGTGGTAAGACCGATGATTAAATACTCGCCATCATTTTGCATAGTAGAATTTATTTGCTTTTCTGAAAATATCCCGACAAAAAATTATATCTTATTTCCGCGTATAGATCCTTACATATAAGAGGGTCAAACACGCGAATTGACATCATCCATTCTTGACAAAACTAATTTTCTTGTCACAGTTCTAATGATGTTTAGTTTATAACCAAAAAGTTCAGAAAGAAGTTATGTCGGCAAAACAGCTTTTTAACAAAAAAATGTCCCTCATCCTAAGCGCACTTTTTTACATTTATTGCCCTTCAAATCACTTTTTATAGTTTAATATACAATCACTACAAAATTTTCAATAAACAAATATTCGAGAAGAGAATGGCAGCGAAAACCAAACACCAAAGTTAAACAAAAACAAACCAAACATGCCTACTTTGACATTTCACTAACATCCACCTCGAAAGAACGTGCGAAGTATTTCGCATTCGATTAATATTTTTTGGCTTGAAAATGTCTTAGTACTATTTTATATTTTTCTTTTAGTTTGATATAAAACCACTGTTGAACTGATTTATTTCCACTTCCTTAATTTATACGGAGCATATAAAGAAAGAAAGAAATATCCTATCTCAGTCTATACTTTGCTTACAAGTTGACAACAGAAAATAACTTTCTTAATTTCAGAGCGCCCATTGCTCACTATCAGAAAGTTCTCGATCTATACGTGGAATTGAAATACGGTAACACTGATAGGATAGAAAAGTGAGCGTTCCATTTCAGCGCATTCTTAAGTATACGAGAGTTCAAATAAGCAGAAATCTAAATCAATAAAGCAAAAATTTGAAGAAATTCTTGTTGACATCCTTAGAAAAGGGGTCATAAGCTCACAATGTTCATTGTTTAAAATATAAACTTTTAGTTCAAATGAATGAAAGGAAATCCTTCATATTTATTATATTACTATGTTATGCGTTCGCAAAAAGAGAATTTCTTAGAAATACGAAGAGTCCTAGTTGAAAGAGCCAGTCTGAAAACTTACTGTCAAAATCTTTTGGAAACATCTAAGAGTAAGTACGAAAAGCGAATATAAATTTGGAAACATCTAAGAGTAAGCACGAAAAGCGAATATAAGTTTAGAAACATCTGAAAGTAATGCAAAGAGTCCGCCTGAAAATTTGATTACATCTGAAAAAATATTGAAAAAAACATGTGTTAATAAATAAATAAACATAAAGCCGATAACTGCGTAACACCAAGTAAAATTTAGATATTTTAATTAACAATGCCGGCGTTATCGCGTATTATTATATTAACACAAATATAACTCCTCTGAACACAGGACAATGAATATGATTTCGACCGCGCTATAGGCGGTTATTCTTCTTATACGAAATTTTCTATTTCTGGAAAAGCATTAATTTTTCATGTACGAATTTAATACAAATTATACAATTTCACGTATTACCTGCCAATTTGAATTACTTTTCAAGCAACATAAAGAAAATGAAAACGGCAATCCTACGTGATTTTAAGATACCAACTTAACGTACCATCTCAAAAAATGAATGCAAAGCACATCCTGAATTAAGAGCCCATTAGCTGGTTTAGAAATCTTTTAAATGCTTCTAAGGAACAGATTGTCGAAAGTTTAGCACTAATATCCGGCGGTTGTTGTAGCTCATCGTGGGCATTTATTGGTAGATAACATGTACTTTTTTTATTTGATTAAATCAATTTTAAATTGTAAACTAAACATCTGGTCTATCTATTAAATGGCATTTGTAAAATACACTTTATGGTTACCTTTACATATATAAATCTGTGCGTTCAATTTTTAAACTAATCGTGAATTTGGTTATATAAGTAATCGTTATATCCAGTTTTTAAGTTTTTACTGGTATGTCTTACAAGCTTCGCCCGTTTAAGAAAGTTAGTCAAAGCTAGCTAAGTTAGAGTAACGATTTATAAACTTTCACATTGATGTCAAGGCACTTCATAACCAAAAATTTTTATTTAAATTTTTGTGTAATACACATCTCAAGTTTTCGGAGAATGCCCGTATTTATGAATTACATATTTCTTGGGAGGATTGCGAACAAATGTAAACTTTTTTACATGAAAGAGAAGTGTTTGAAAATTTTACCGCAATAATATCATGTGGAATATTTCATTAATAAACATTACATGTTAATATTTCTTCTGTTTCAGGCGAAAGGCCCAAAATCCAAATTTCTGCAATTCTTGGTTTGTTACATTTTTGCTAAAATACGAGCCATTTAAAGCAACTATTATTCGACTGGTGTATAATATGGCTTACAGCGTAGCCAGCTTTCATTTTAATTTTCATAAAACAATTATTAAGGAATACTATAAAAAAAGTTGTATACAGTAAGCTCCTAGATAGTTAAGTGAAAATACTATTTAAATATTTTATAAGCATTTTATATAAACCATTTATAAATAAAAATATATACGCGAAAAATTTGACATATTTTAATCATGTAATACAAAAGAGATCATAATTCATGCAAGATGTGGATATAAGGAGTTTGTAGAACTTATTCGTGTGGATACAAGGAGTTTGTAGAACCTATTCACGCGGATACAAGGAGCTTGTAGTACCTATTCACGTGGATACGAGGAGTTTGTAGAACATATTCGTACAATGAAACAGGTTTGCGGAACACAATCGTGTGGATATAAGGAACTTGTAGAACCTAATGATCACTGCATAATTGGATATTAGAAATATTATTTGTTTCCAGATGGCGTTTTTTTGTACAATACGATGCAATACGTTTTTAACTAAAGAAAGTCTTGAAAAAAAAATAAAAGAAATTTGTTTAAATATATGTATAAAAAGTAGTGTTTCAAGTAGTTTCATATCTTCTTCCTCTTTTTTCAATGTGGAACTTAAAGCCGCTAATGTGGAACTCACAGCCGCTTTTGTGGAACTTAGCCGCGTTTGCGGAACCTATGTGAAACTCGAGTTAACTTTTTCATAATTTATTTTTACACATTGTTGCCATAACCCGTTAAAGAAGGGAAAGTTTTAACATCTGTCAACACGGTTATTGACCGATTTGAACGATAGTTAGTATTCGGAATCAGAAAATACACGATTCTATCAATGTTATCATCACTATTGACATTTTTGTTGCAAAAAAATTTTTTACATTTCATTTTTATTTGATTTTTGACTAAAATAAATAGGAAAGATTTTTGGAGACCAGGAAATTATCGCGGATGTCGGGGTGTACGTACGTACGTACGAATAAGTGCAATTATTATTAAGTGTAAAGTAAAGAAATTCTAGTGAAAATCACTATCGAAAAAAAAAATTATATTCTAGAAATAGAAGACAGGAATAAGTGAAACCAAATAAAAGAGTAAACGAAGTGAAGAAGAGACAGAAAGAAAGAAGAAGAACGCATGATCCATTGTTAGGGCCGAAGTTGTCCGGTTTCGAATGGTTCTCACGCGTAATCTGTCTGTCTGTCCAAAGGACATATAGAGCACGGAGTATTTGTCGGTGGCAATCAATCAGGTATATTTCGTAACTTGCGAAGTAAATTGTGCTGGGCGTTTGAATAATGTCTTTTATACTATTTGAATGCTTCTTTAAAAGTTATGAGTGTGTACGATTGTGTGTTGTCGTTAGCTGTCTGCACACATAAGCCCGAATGTGAATGAAAAATGATTTCGAATAAAAATAAGAGAAGGGGAAAACAAAGAAGATTTTTTCTGTCAATAGCACCTTTCAAGTTGTAAGGACTTACTGGATGCCCAAGGGTGCTTAGGGTGCAGTGATTCAACAATTTTGGAAGAAATTACCGATGTGCAAAAAAAGAAAAAATAATACAATAAGACATTATATTACTGAAATTATATTGTGTTGCTGCGTTTTTATGGATGTTGTTAATAAGTGCATACAAATGCAATCTCTATAAATTGATTGCAGCAGGACTATCGACTTCTTCCCCAATTGTGCGATTATTACTTATAAGTATCTTCTTCTGTCTGTTTTTTTTTTTGGACAGCATGGATTTGCCAACAACTGATTTATTATCAATTTGATTTTGGATACCCTAATTGATTTGCCGAAAATCAACAACGTATGGACAGATAAAAGCATCCAATCCCATCAATCAACTATACAAGCAAGCAGAATACCACAAATACCACAAAGTAAAGCACTCTCATATTAGTCAATATCCAATAGGCGGACCAAGAGCAGACACATCGATAAGAAGCGAAGTTACCACCAGCAATAATATTAATACCTTCATTATCAGGCGTACCATCCTATTGAATTTAAACTTAAGGTCACTAGGATTACAAAATTTTCTTCACGACGGGTTTCCAAATCAAAAATCGAATAGGTAGGCGAACCCTAAGCGAGACCGGCCAAACAGCCGGCATTGACCTTTACAAATTTAAGCAGAAGATGGCCAATAAACTGTCCGTAATGACGAACGTTTTAAGAAATGTGGTCAGTAAACAGCGTATACGCTACAAGGAGAAAGGTTTCAATTTAGATTTAACCTGTAAGTTCTTAATTGTGTAAAAGTTAATATGAATTGTTTATTTATGTAGTTATTAAAAAATATATGTTTTTTTCACCGTATCATAGATGTTTGTGACAACATTATTGCCATGGGTTATCCCGCCGAAAAATATGAAAGCATGTATCGGAATCGCTTAGAGGATGTGTACAAATTTCTGGAAGAGAATCATCGTGATCATTATAAAATTTATAATCTCTGCCTTGAGCGTAGTTACGACATTAAAAAGTTTCATGGGGTGAGTGGAAATATTAGTAAATAAACATTGACCTTTTTAAGGAACATCCCTTTCTGCTTTCATTCTGCAAAGTCCGTTTCCTTTTCTTATTTTGAAGAAAAGCACTTCAAAACTCTGGCAGAATGTAAAGAATATTTGTATAGCTATAAGGAGGAGGTACATACGTGACGCTCATTCTTTTCGAAGGAAAAATTACAGCCAAATTCGGTTATATAAGATTTGAAGCAAACCAAATCTATTTTTATTACTGGTCTTCTTTGATTATTTAATACTCATTTATTTCTGAGTAGTATTTAAATACGGTTACTAACTTAGCATAAAACCATAAAAAGGCAATTAACACATCAGTCAATAAGTTTTTAATATATGGATAAATCCATAGGATTTTTAGATAGCAGCAATCTTCAAACGAAATGTGTCAAAATTTTACGGCATTTCAACCACTGCATTACGAGTTAGGATTTTTTTAGCGACGCGACTTTTTTGGTCGCTTTGGGCGGGTTTCGCCGATTGCACTCGACTGATTATCGATTTGATTCTGGAGTGTAGTGATAAGTTCATGATACGTCCATTGTCACTTATCGCACAAAAAACCTTTTTCGTTTCGTCAAACAGCGGTCCGCATCATCATCGCATTGTTGTCGATAGTAAGCAGCTATTGTTCGCACTTACAACAGATTTTTCTCATGGACAACCTAGTAAATACGTAGTTATGATAATGATATCAGGTGGCAGTTATCTCGTACACTTCTCGTATCACTTTTCGGTCTTCTAAAACGATTTTGTGTAAAGGATTTAGGGGTGTCCACAGGACTTTTTTTAAAGTTAGCAAACTATCCACAAATTCATCTTTCCGAAAGAAAAGAGTCGCCATAACATCTTTCAAGCTAATGCTAATTGTGAACGCGCCTTTTTCTCATCAAAAAGTAACGTCTACTCTACACGCGACATTTCGATTTTTCCATTGTTTTGAAAATGTCAAAAGTAGCGTTACTGCAACTACTATACTTGTAAACCGATTATCGGAGTGTCATATAAAGTAAATATTGGAAATTTATAAATTAGTTTCTCCCACAGGCTTGGAAATATAAGCGCGACCTGACTGTGCTTTTCCTTATGTCATACTACGAATTTATTGGCTGATGGCTTAAAGGCTTTGTATTCGCTTAAAATATTTTCTACTGAAACTTCTTAAATATTGAGTTGAAAATTAAATTCTGCAATAAGAAGTTGAAATAATTGTCATTGGGTTTGTGTTATGATAATTCCCCAATCTGGCCACATATTCAACAGTTCCAATGTCATTATAATAATATGAAACTTCACTGCGTTGATTTGTGGTTCAATTTTCAAAGTTATGTGCGTAAATCCATAGAAAAATTAATTTTTTCCCTAAACGCAAATAACAGTTGCAGTTGCAGTTCTGCAGAAATGCAGAAATGGCTGTCATATATGTCATATTCAACATTTGCACGACTCTACTTTCACTTTTCCCCCCCAAAAAAACGCAATCGTGTAAAAAGGCGAAAACTGTAATTTTACACGAAGATTTTGTAAAGTTTTTCAAGGTATTTAAAGGCAAGACGATAGGCCTTTGCTTTTATGGTTGAATATATTTTGAATAACTCGAACCTTTCGTTGGCATTTATTCTTAAAACGCAGAAATCCAAAATTGACAATTACACTCATCCTCGACGTCAATTACGTGTGTAATTGCTTAATTTTTCCCTTAGTCTATTGATTATAAGGATGGCTAATCCGCTCTAGTATTTTCTCTTTGTGGGAAGTCTTTAATTTTTCTTCTTTAACAGCAAGCAACGTATACAAGAATTTTTGCTCTGGTTGTGAAAATGGCAGATAGAATAAGCATAGATGGCATTGTAACGTTTTCGTTCACCTAACCGAACAATAGGTCTACTAGAAAATCATATTTGGATGATCATCACTTAGAAGGGAATAATACTAAAGTTTACATAAATTTTGAATTACTTCATTATAGGTTTCCATGTAAACCCTTGCGATAGGCATTGTTCGCTTTCCATAGCAAGAGAGTTTTAACGTAATTTTAGAATTTGAACTAAAAAATGGTGTTTATTATTTTAAAATTTCAGCGTGTTTCTGTTTACCCTTTTGAAGACCATAACCCACCAACTATAGAATTAATACAAAAGTTTTGCGAAGATGTTGATGAATGGCTGAAGGCAGATAGTCTTAATGTAGCTGCTGTACACTGTAAGGCTGGAAAAGGACGAACGGGTAATTGATAATAGATTTTGTTTTTTTTGATATCTTCGATTATCTTAAATTTATATATTTGCAGGCACTATGATTTGTTGTTATTTGCTTTATAGCGGTCAACAACGTAGTGCTGAAGATGCCTTGGCCTGCTACGATGAGAAAAGAACCAAGGACCGGAAGGGCGTTACAATACCATCTCAGCGACGTTATGTACAGTATTTCTCAAAATTGATACGCCTTGGATTACCCTACGAACGTCGCATCCTACAGGTGTATATAGAGCGTATATATAATTTCAATTAAGACAAATTATTAATAGAATGGAATGTTTACTGCACTTTTGTAGTTTTGCGAAATTCGTTTTTCCGAAGCTCATTTATTGCATAGTCAAGGCACAGCACACTGCTCAATTTCTGTATTGCAAGATACAACATCGGCCGTTAAGGTTCAGGTAATTTTGTCGCTCTTGATTTATTTTATCGGTTGTATTCATATAATTCGTTGGTCTTTGCAGCAATTGCAAAGTCTGTCAATTGATTTTCGCAAAACTTATATTTTGGATATGAAAAACCCTGCTTTACCTGTGGCTGGTGACATCAAAGTCGAATTAACAAAAAATAATAAAAAAATTTTTCACTTTTGGTTTAATACCTTTTTCGTTACGGATTCATCTGGTAAGCGTTTTACTTGGCTTGTAGATGTAGTCGTATATATGACATAAAGATGTTATGATGTTTGTCGTTTTAGTTATGGAGGGTGAAGGCAATGACATAAAACTTGTTTATACATTACGCAAATGGGAAATTGATGATGCTCATAAGGATAAGGAAAATAAATGTTTCTCTGAGGATTTTAAGGTTTTTATTTACATATTTATAAATGTTTCCGCGATCGCCACAAAGTCTTAATAAAATACGTAAATTATGTAATTCATTTGAATTAATATCTGCTGTTCGGCTCAGAAATATGTACCCAAGAAGTGATAAAGTGGGTATGGGTTTAATTATAATTAAAGCTTTTTATTTTATCCACAGAACTTACAGCTATTTCGAAAATATTTAAATAGAACAGATCGGTCCGTGCGTGCAATACCACTAAAAAATTTCTAAGAGTTGTGACTTAACTTGAAAGATAAAAATAAAAAATGCTCGTCACATTAAGTTGATCGGTACTAGCTGTAATCTCCTCTCGATTCCTGGATTAATTATAAGGATTTCTAATTATTTTAGGATTTAACGGCTATGTAACGACTCATTTTAAATATTTCCAGGTCGAACTTGTATTTTATATTGATGATAATAATTTTGGTCGTAATCAGATGAACACCAACCATTTAACAACCAATCATCGGCCAACATCGCACAATTCAGCCGTACGAGTATCTCAAACGAACAATTATATTTTACCACAAAATAGTAGCAGCGGCAGTGAGATGAATTACATGTGCGATCATAAATCCTCCTCGTCAGCTTCTATGAGTAGCAGTCTTGGTGGGTGTGGCAATAATAGCGGCGTAATTATTGGTAGAGATGGCAGCAATGGTTTCGAGACAGCAAATCGGCAATTGCGAAATAGTAGCAGCAGTGAAATTAAGCAGTTACAGCAACTCAATAGTCATTACGCAGGTAGTGAAAAAACTATCAATGTCACAACAGCCACACCTTCACCACAATCGCTAGGATATATGGATGAGCAGCACAATAATCATAGACAGCATCATAATTATCGTCATAAGCAACATCAGCCACAAATGCAGTATGTCGTTAAAGAGCCATTAACGATCACGTCGACGCCAAAGCAGAAGCATGATCAATGTAAGCAGATGGTAACTTCCGTGGAAGGAGAAGTTCTGAGGTTGCCACCTGTTCCCGTTGCTTCCCATGGCAGCGAGCATAATATGATTATTGGAGATTCACATCCCCGACCGTCCTCTCACTGTGATAGTCCCAGTTTAGTGGCAACCACAAACCATTCGAACAGCTCAAATTTGATGAATAGCAGTTACAATAATAGCAAAACTAGCAGCGTGAGCAGCCAGTCGTCGTCATCGACAAACGGGGATAATGAAGAGGACTGGGAATCCGGTGAGTCCTCCGCTAAACCACTTGTACACAATAGTTTTCTTTCCTCTACTTCACTTTACACATTTACCAAGACTCCTTTTTCACCTGCAATCTATCCTTTCACCCACCAAACTGCATCTCCGTTTGGCAATCAGCCAACCTACTCCTCTGTTCTTACATACAGCACTAGCAGTAGTAGGTGTAAACAAAATAGAGTTGTTTATGGTGATAATAATAATTTTAAACACGATGATAATGATGATGACAGAATGAAATTGAATGAACATAATGCAAAATTTGTGGTTTTACCATTTTCCTCTTCCGCTGCTTTTATGTCAACAATATCTACTAACACAACAGTAGAGTCAAGTTGTGGTAGCAACACGGTAGGGTCAACCCGTCATGCAGGCAAAAGTGTTTTCTCTGGTACTCGTCCAAAGTTAATACATCTACTAATGGCACCTAAATATCTACGCCAGCCTCCACGCAAACTTATTCTAAAACGAAAAGCCTCTTATAAGCTGTTAAACGGACCGGCGACCAATAACGCTACCAATACTGGCGAGCCAACTGTGAAACATGCTGCAAACGGTCTAAATTGTGCGACTTCCTCTAACGCAAGTAGTAGTGAAAATGCTTCGGCCGTCAATACTAAACAAAAATTAAAATTCCAATTAAAAAGAAACAAATTGAAATTGTCTCAAAAATTTCAATGGTTTCAAAATTATTTTCGCACTGATCCGATAGATTTTTGTCAGAATTTCGTACAGCAAACTACTGCTATGAGACGTAATAGCGTGAGCAGTACGGCTAGCTGTACTCATAAATTGCCGACCACTACGTCTCCTTCGATGACACCGCCACCTTCTTCCACCTTGGTTCAACAATACACAAACAATAAAGAGAATCCGTACGCACGACTTAATAGGAATGCGTCGATGTCTATATCGTTGGTTAGCATACCCACAGCCTATCTTTCGGAGGATTACTATTCGTCAATTTGTGACACTCAATTAAGTTTTAATAACTCGCCTTGCAAAAGTCCACGTTCATTAGTGGACATTGCCTTAAGTAGCGTGGCCAATGGCGGCGGCGACCGTCGATATAGCTATAATTTTAGCAATAGCTTAACGAGGAGTAGAGACGGAGTCCTAAAGCCACATAGAGAAAGGCGAGCAACAGTGACTGGGACAGTACCGCCGTCGAATATTCCTCGTAATATGGTAATAGTAGCTGCAAAACCTATAGCAACTAACGCAATTGGTTTCAACGTAAACAACGTTGACATTAATGAAAAGCAAAGTCTAGTAGAGGCAATCCAGTCTAAGGATGAGGTCGACATCTCGCAGCCTACTAGTATTAACCGAACACCTTCCTGTGATATTGAGATTCAACGCCAAAATACACCATTCGTTTTCCCCCAGATGCAAGAAGAGCTCAGTATGATCTTGGATGGCGAACCTTGGCAAAGGAGACCACCTCAGAAATATTCCGTTAATTTGGTAATTGTAAAAGAAACAAAGGATGATGTTAATGTTACAAAATCACTTCAAGTCACAAAAGCTAACGAATCCATAACTGAAGCGGAAAATTGTGATCGGACAAATTTGAATGCGGATAAGAGCCAACATAGCAATTACACGGAATTTGACACTAAACTGTATTACTGCTCTATGGGGCTCGATACTGGAGCGGACTTACCGCCAGTTTTAAGAAGGCATTCAATTTCATCGAAGTTTGTTAAACACGAAAATCATTTAAAGAATACTGCGAATGAATTGCAGTCCATAAGTCAAACGGCAAATGAAAAGGACGGCCAAGTGTGATCGTTAACTACTTGCATCTATGATTAGAAGACGAAATTTCAATTTGTCGCTCACTAAAGATTGATCATTGGATTGAAATGAATCTGCTGGGTTCAAAGTTTTGTAATTGATACGAAAACAGAGTTGGTCCCATGTATTAATATAATGTGAAACAATATTTAATGCAGATTGTAATTTTTTTTTTTTTTTTTTTTTTTTTTTTTTTTTTTTTTTTGTATTCACATAACTTATGCATCTTAAAAGTATGTTTTGATCACTCTGTTTAGCATTAATTTTGCATAGTTTTATTGCACATCGATGACAAAGAAACCCGCGGTCGGCACTTTACAAATCGTATGCATTGTAATTTATCGTATTAATAAATCCATCAAATGAATGGAATGTTTCAATATGTAAAGTTTGTTCTCTTTTGCTTGCAAGCAGCAGCAACCTATATATAACGGTTCGCTCAGTGTGCAAATATTATTGTTGCCTCTTACCTTGACTCTACTGAGAGTTGTTGTTGTTTTTTTTACTCTGCACAAATAATTTAACTGTATTTAAACAGTTTCTTTCGTAAAAAAATATAATAAATTTAAAAATTATGTTACACTTGTAAAATAATTTAATAATTTAATACGTTACAGAAAACAGTCAGCCATTTTTTTTTTTTTTTTTTTTTCAATTAATTATAGTTTTTGTACTCACCTTATTTATGGTGTATATTAAGTTCAAATTGTTGTAACGCCAAGAAATATTCCTGAGAGATCCAATAAGCTAAAGTAAAGAAAATATTGAGTAACATAATGAACGGGATTGCCTTAATTAAGTTCGTTTGCTTATCTGTTATTTAGCATAAATTTTAATTGAATTTAAAATTTTCATATTTAACGTCATTAAATTTGAAAAGAAGCTGCAAGTCGAAGGTCCATCAGCAATTCATGCATACCACCTAATTAAAATGTTTAGTATTGTAACAATTTTACCTACGTGCTAGATTGGGCGTAGATAAAAAAATTGATTAGAAAATGAGTGACATTATTTAATTATCGGCCCTGCGTATACAACATATTCGATTGTTGCATTTTTGCTTTATCCTTCTTTGCCCCTAAACTATGTTTGAATTCTTAGCCAAATTGTTATCGTATTAGTATGGTCGGCGATTCGTAACTTGTGCAAAAAGCGGTCAACAAATTTCTTTTAAATTTTGTGGTTGCAAGATTTGGCGCAGCGATTCTCAGGCGGAAAATGATCGCAGTTAAATTTACGAAAATATCAAATGCCGTAGCACGTGCTAACAGAAAAGTGCGTTGAATTACTAGCGCACTAGTATGAAGGCACCATTTGGAATGCGTTTCCGACACGATATGTGATAGTGAAAAGGGTGAGGGACATGTTAGGTTTGCCAAATATATACAATGCTTAAAAATAAGTAATGGGGAACACGAACACAAGCACACTTTAAATATATTTTCGGTTATCTTTTACAGGCTGTCTGTCCTTTCCAATCATGATCTATATAGAGGTATTTATTTTATTTTTTATTAGTCGCTCTTCAGCCATTGACCTAACCAGCTCAAACATTTTAATTTTATTCTAAGTTTCTTATTGAAAATTCTTAAGCGCTCCGATTATTATCGAAAAACTATGGCGGACTTCTTATTTAATAATCTTGCTTATTGTAAGCGATCCGCCGCCATCTACGTTTCAGCTTTACAGTCTAAATTACCATACGATAATACTTTAATATTGACATTTTCATTTTATTTCTAAAGCTCTCAGTTTGAGCGGCCTATGTTCGGTGTAATGAAAATATTCCATTTTACGGTTAAAGACTTTTGTTGAAAGATAAAGTATATATCGGACGTTATACTCAGAAATAAGTAAATACCGTAAATGCCGTACTTGCAAACATACAATATTTAGTGTACCGTTTTTGCAATATTGTTTTTGTGCCGCAAAATGGACTTCATGCTCGCGTTATTTGTAAATGTAATAAAATTGCACCAAATATCGGACTTATGTTGTTGGGTCAAGAAATAGGGAAATATATTAATAATTATAATATATTCAAGGCTATCCTTGTTTCAAAATTAATTCGTGATGATTATAAAAAGAACCGAATATAACCTTTCTCTCCCAACGTATTTTAATCTGTTTAAAAGTTTAAAAGTATTGCCATACTACCTGGCCACGGTATACGCCGCCCCTGTTTGTGTTCTGTAAATGTTTGACGAAAAATTTGGTTATTAAATCTTAATATATTGAGTGTATGAAATTGATTCCTTCCTTTTGTACGAGAGTGCGCTGCCACTACTGTTTTTAAATAAAACGTTTAATTGTTCATTTGAAAGTACTGTCTGTAAGCTAAGCGCACTTCAAAATGAAGCGTATACAGGATAGTTTCTTGGGGTTTTGAACAGGTGTAGTTAATTGGAAGAATAGTGCTGTCAAATTTTCACGAATGACAAACAAATGGTGCGTTACGATATCAGCGGCCCAAATAACCATGGTGCAGAGTAGACGATAAAGCTGAATATCTTATCTATGGCGGCACCATTTGGAGAAGGCTGGTCAGCCGGTCGGGGTGAATTATGATTTGTTCCAACCAAATGAAATTATCACTAAGAGATGCTACCATCAACAATTAATGCAGTTGCGACCAAAATGGGGGTATAGTATGCCAAAACTGATGATATCGTAATTTTTCTATAACGAAGAAATTCAGTGGCATACAGCAAAACTCGGTCAGGAAATATTTCGAATTCTAAACTAGAATGTCCCATCCTCCGCGCAGACATTAGTCCTCTGGTCAATACGGATTTCAGTTGATGACTTATAGTTTTTTCGAATGCTCCTATGATGGTGCTCAATTAAAAGTTATTTTGTGGACAACTTTAAAAGACCAGTTGTCCTTTCCGTACGGCACTCACACCATTTCTAGAATATAGCGAAGGTAGTGCTTAGCGATGGACAGTACTTTCAATAGTAGATTTATAACTAGTCTGCAAGCAAAATCATGTATCTAATGTAATATATACATCGTAAAATAATTAATTAACAAAAGCACCTACGACAGCAAACCACATGCAACGTCTCCAATAATCAACAAGTTAACTACGTCGGGAAAACTTTTTGATAAGGCCGCGTATGTTTCTTACTATGATCATAGGATGCTTAGGCTATTAACTGATAAATTAGCTGTGTTCCGAGACGTTAGAATATTAAGACTTTGTCAAAAGAGAAAAAATGCGAATAAAAGAATGGAAGAGAAACAAGTGGTGGGTATTAAAATGTTCGACCTAAGTCGTATACATTATTATTCTCTCTATTCTTTTTAAATTCCTTAATTTTTTAGATTTCTTTTGAAGTGAGGTGATGCTTTAACGAACTTGAAAGGGTAGTGAATTAAAAACAAAATTCAAGAAATGAAATCAAGTTAAAAAAATTTATGAAAGCTGAATTCGTAAATATTCCTTGTACTGTTTGTGCTCCTGCATTTCAAAATATTTTGTTATGCAGTTATAATGAATATGTACATGTATATAAACATTTATATATCGCTGGCTCTCAAAATTATTGTCTTCAAATTTGTGTTTTCTCTTCTATTACAATTTTTGTATAATCTTCGGATTGTACATTAAATCAGAAAAATATCAAAACATATTTGAATACATTAAAGTAATAACATTTTAAGGAATGATTCTTTTCTCCGGAAATTTGTTCCCAATAATGACAGAAATGTTTTTAAGAAAATTTGCGAGAAGTGACGAGAACACCTCCAAGAGTAGAACAAGAAGAACGCATTGGTTTAAAAACGAAAAGTTTTCTGATTCTGTAAAAAATATTTTAGTAACATTTATTGAGCCCGTAATGGTTTCGAATTTAATTTAAAAAATAGTATACTTACATTACTAAGTTATATTTTTATTTCACTTATTTTATATAATTTTTAAAAATTTTATTTTTACTTTCCTTCTACCTTCCTTTTTTCGCTATTTTCTATTTATTTATAACAATATATTTCTTAAGTTCTGTTTAATTAGTTAGTAATTGAATATATACGCAAACAAATATACAAACGTAAAAAAACTTCCAAATAAAACGAAAAAAATATTAAACAAAAACAAAAATACGTTTTTCTAATTAATGGTCTAAAGATTATTGTATTGAAATCTAAACGTGATGTGACTTATTGCCAAGACCGACTATGCAAATGTATTATGTTTTTAAGTTATGTTATGTTCTGTTTTGTTTTTCTCCTATAATTATTACTTTTTTTTTTTTAAGTTATATAAAAATTTCTTTTCTCTCAAAACAAGGGATTCCTTTTCGTTCGTTAAGAGGACTTTATTCGTCTTACGACGATTTGCGCATACCCACCACCTATATTCTCTAATGACATGATACAGAAGATGTTGAAAACAAATGAATGCATCAATATAATGTGTAGTTAACGCATTATTCAATAAGCTCGAAGCGTCTCTCAAAGGACAGCAATTCTTAGGAAAAATTCGCTTTTATTCGTTAACAAAATCTCCTTTACGTTTAATATATCCATTCAACGCTTCTCCTAACTTTTCTGTGCCTTTCTTATAGAACGAATTGTCCAACACATTAAAATACGCTTCAGTTTCGGCGGTCATATCTTCACTAGGGCCATCTCTTTCGACGAGGGTTTTTTTGAGCTCCCATATCGATTTGATTGATATCGCACGAAAAATCCTTTTTTTCCACCTAAACAGCTCCAAAGACCGCTTTGACTCATCAACACATTACTGTTTTTGGTCAAAAGTAAGCAAACGCGGCACATTGTGTTTTCCGTCTTCCAGACCGATGGGTTGTGCTTTTTTATATTATCTGGAATTATTGCCGAACCAGAGCAATTAAAGCATTTGACGCCACGAGTATCTTACGGCTTTGTTTAAAACTAACAAATCACTTACAAATTCGTTTTTTCCGACAGGCAACAGTCGCCATAACATCTTTCACCTAATGCTGATTGTGAACGGGCGTTTTCTCATCAAAAAGCAACGTGTAATCAACATACGAAATCCAGATTTCTTCCATTGTTTTGAAAATTACAAAAGCAGCGTCACTAAATCAACTGCAATTTGTAAACCAATGGTCGGAATGTCATAAATTTCAACATGTTTCGTTTGGAAATTGATGCTATCTAAAAATCATATCGATTCGTCAATAGTGGTGACATCTAGAAGTTATCCTATGAAGTTGTCTAGTGTGTTATGTACTTGTGTGTTGTTTTTTTTTGAGATTACAAAACTTCTGATCAAACTTGGTACGGTAATTACGTACGAATATATTGTAAGTGAATGTTGATAACGATGGAAATTTGAGTACTTTCCGTTCTGAAAAGTTGGTCATAATTGCAACGAACTTGAGGCTTTCATAAAATTAAGAGAATTAGGCTTTAAGCCTGCCGTCCAGTTTACTGAAAGAAAGATGTTATGAATAATTCTTTAATAGAGACGGGATCTTAAGCAGGTCGTCAATGGGTAAAAAATAATACAGAAGACGGCGTTTTTCCCGATTTAGAAGAAGAAACAAAACGGGTAAAAGTGAAAGTGAACAAGTCTTTGTCTCAGCACTCTTATACTTAGAGCAATGGCAACAAAATTTAGCGTTTTTTTATAATAAATGTTCTATTTACTATTTATTAATATCAACTATTTCAAAAGAGCAATTGTAAAATAGTTTAAAAATTCTTATGCTTGTGCGTGCTTATGTGTTTAGAATTTTTTTTATTTTCAAGTATTTCTCACTTTTGGAGCGCAAAATTTAAGACGAAATTGAAGCTTAAAATGAAAATTTCTAGTAAGTTGATGGTTGCACATTACGTATAGAAACGGGCATTTTTGTGCCGTAATACTCAGTTGTTTTAGCTTTATCAGCCTGCTCATCAATTGCTTGTTTTTAGAGCACATACGATCACAAAGTTTAGGATGGAAAGCTGAGGTATATATTTTATAGTAGACACCGATTTAAAACTTAGTGTAAGTATTTTTGTTTTTGAAAAGTTCTGTGTAAAAATCGACTAATTACCACATCTCTTTAATTAACAAACAATATCTTTCAACCTTTATCAATGCATTTAAGGTGGTGGGTATGTGAGATTCGTCATGAGATGAATGCAGGATTTTTGTACTTGAATCGTTTTAATGGGATTTAATGGGATGGGTTTTGTTTGAAATCATAGATTTTGTTACAAAAATAAAAAGCAGTCAGTTATAACTTAAATATATATATATATATATATATATATATATATATATATATATATATATATTTATATATATATATATAAATTGCACTTTCTAGCAAAAGCAACCATAAATAATCTAACAACTGACACAATACAATCATTAGTGACTCAAGCAACAAGTGAAGCAACCGCTAAAAATGATGTGATAACAACAGTAACCGGAACTTTTATGACACCACCGTTAATTTCTGTGACAGATCCTTGGTTAACAATTGCAAATTCGGAAAAGCACAGCCATAAAATAAACTCAATGACAGGGAATCCAGCAGAGGCAGCTAAAGTAACAGTATACCACAATCATCACAAAGTGAAACAACAGCGCAATAGTAAGCCAAATTGTTGCCATAGCTTGGCCAATGTTGCTCCAACTCAATACAACAGCATTGATGATATGAGTAGGCGAATAAAACAAAACAAACAAGTGTGTCACTGTTGTCGGCAAACGGGTAATCTTTGCTGCTCAGAGTTGAAGTGCTGTTAAATAATTATAAAAATTATATTTGTTGTATTTGTAAATTAAGCAGTAAGTAAAAGAAAAATAAAAGAAATACATAAATTAAAAAAAGAAAACGATAAATTTCAAGAACAAACAAAAATCTCTTAACTGTGACTGTACTCTACGCCTAACCATTATTATTATTATTATTATTATTATTGATATTAACATTATTGTGTATTTCTATGTATGTGTTGTTAGTTTTTATTCAAAACTTGTAGTATCCTTAACCTTGAATCCCAACCTCACGCCCAAACTAATCCATGACATCAATCCTTTTGCCAGCCACCGCTAACTCTCATTAACAATCCTACAAATTACAAGAATAAAAAAAATTTGATAAAAAGCAAGTGATGATATATATAAAGGTGAAATGACAAAACATACAAAACAAACAAAAAATTGTTAAATGTTGTAACGCAACCGTCTTTTTCTACTAAATATTGATATAACAATAAAAAAGATATAAAAAAGAAATATTTATGGTGTAAGAGTAAAAAAATTTCAATAAATTTGTAGTGACTGGATATTAGTGTTTATAAGCCTATCACAAAAAAATAAAAAAGCAACAAAACTCTCAACTCAATTCAACTCAAGAGATTAAGCAAAAATTTTGAACAAAAGAAAAATAAACAAAATTGAACAAATCACAAACCAACCAACAAACAAACAAATGTTTATTATATAGCTAATGCATTACGCAAAAATACATAAGTAGGTAGATTGTGTAATATATATCTATTGTTCTTTTACAATCTATAACACAATCTACATATATATAATAAATAATATAATATAATATAATAATATAATAAATAATATAATAATATAATAAATAATATAATAATATAATAAGTAATATAATAATATATATAACACAATCTACATACCTATGTATACGTACTTATTCATATATATATATATATATATATATATGTTATGTATATATATATGTATATATATATATATATATATATATATACATATATGTATATATATACATATATGTATATATACATTCTTCTGGTGTATAAGTAGGAATTATGTTATATTTGAAAAGAAAAAAAAAAATTGTAATCGTGTTAGTTAATGATTCCAAATCAGTTTCGATCAGTAAAAATAGATTGTATTGGAGAGTTACTTAACGCTTTTCTTCTTTTTGAAAACACCATAAATCCAAGCTTTTCAATCAATCACAAACACAGACAGACAATTACGAAACTCAAGGCATATACAGCATATTAAAAGCATATAAGTCATTAAAATAAAAATTAATTAAAACAAAAAGAATAATAAAAAAAAAAATAACTTTCGGCTTGGACTAAGTCTCTTAACACGTACTACTGGTGTACGATATTTGATTGCGAGGCAGAGCAAATACCAATTTTTTCAATGTATAGATCGTATCGAATTAAGCATATCGTATATAATTCAAATATAATTTTTGCTTGATGGCGATAGCTTGTAGATAAGAACCCTTGGTTCGCGGATTAAAGTACTAGAATTTTGAATTTTAATAAGAAGAGAGAAGTTCGATATTTATAGGCGAACAACCAGAATGATTTCACTGATTTTTGAATAGTTCCTAGACCATGGTAGCAATAAAGTCTTTTCGGCCGCAATCATGATTTTGATAAGCGGATAGATCGACAGAAGAACAAATACGTTTAAAGCGATTCCGAATATTCACGCTGATCAAGAATATATACATATATATAGTTTCTACGATCTCCGATATATATTCCTATGCATTACAAATTTTTGGCAATCATCAAATATGCTTTTTGTGATGGACATATTAAAAAAAATGAACCCTAAAAGAATCATAAATCACCAGAGATATGTACATATATGCGAAACGAAGCAAACCATTAACCAATAATTATTTGAAATATTAAAAAATAAATTAAACGGGATAACCACTTATATATAGAAAATCCATAGTTTCAAACACATAACAATATAAACACAATCTTAGTATTTTAATAGTTATACCATTTTTACTGACACCATCACTCCTTATGTTCTATAAATGTATTATATATATATAGTACATGTCAATAAAAAATAAATTTGAATTTCTTCTTTGTTACTATTAAAAAAAAGAAGGCAAAAAAGTGAAACGGTAAAGATTGTCGAATATATCATTAGTATCATTAGTATACTTTCTATTTGTAAAACTATTTTTTTTGGAGAAAAATTTCTTAAATTTTCATTGAAATCATTTTAGGAAATAACCTCGCATTTTCACTTATCCTTTAACCACTATCATGTATCGTTCACGAAAACCACGACAACCACAAGTCATCATCACATCGTATTATATTATTATTATTATTATTATCGTTATTGTTTCTTCCTTTATTTTGCTTTTTTGTTGGTTCTCTCCCCATTCTGCTCCAAATAAGTTTAATGTGGGGTGGGCCAAATGTTGGTTTTCTACGATCATTAACACTTCCTATAAAATGCGTCCTTTACAATTTTTTTTTTTATGTATAATAATCGGAATTTTTATCATTCTACAAATAAAGCACAAAATCCACCATAGACTACCTGAAGATTAGTATACACTGTTACGACCACCGCATAGTACGTAGTATAAATTAAAGATATTTCAGAACCGTTTCGCTAAAAATTGTGTGGATATCTAAATATACACCACAAGCTTAGGACCGAAGGACGATCGTAAACGATATTCGGAAAAATTTCTCGTCTTTCAGTTGGTACTACTTCAAGGTAAATTGTCTTCAGCAAACAGTTATCTTCCTGAATTGTTTTTTCTTTATTACATTGGTAGGCTTTCCTTTTTATGTGTTAGCAGGATGATAGTCAGGAACATGGAAAGAAGAAAAAAACCTAGTGCTTGAAAATCATTTTAAGAACATAAAAGAAAGGAGAATAAGTGTTTTAAGCCCTTTCATTATTTTCTGACTGATGTTTTAAGCATGGAACATGTTATCGCGTCACCAGTTATCACCAATGGTTGCAATAAGTTAAAGTTAAAGCAGTCTTCTTCAATCTTAAGAAAAAAACGTGTAGACATGTAGATGTGCCTACATTTCTCGTTTGCTACACAGAAAAGTGGTTCAGTTTAATTCAGAATTATTCTGAGAACTGGACATCCGTTGTCATTTCGGTCGACACAGATTAGGGAAAGCTAATGATTTGTTTTGTTAGCTTATATTCTTTCTTTTAATTTAGTCCCAAAGGTTTCTTCATTAAAATTCCCAATGTGTTTTACTGAAATTTCAATACTTTTTTAGTAAGAAATAATTGTTCTTAAATTTATCCTTCGGCAGAAGCACGGAAATGTAAGATTTTTCTTCTATGTATCGAACTATTTTGTATACAATTTCCAACATCTCATAAATAGTTGCATATACATGTATCATGTCCTCACATAAAAAATGAGACGGAGCGGATAAACATGCTTGTTAGTTTATGTAATTATTTATGAGACGTTGCAAACTGTATTAAAAATAATTCAAAACACGATATGCGATACTTTTTGGGCGAATTGCGATCCGCATTATGTTAAAAAAAAAAAAGAAGCAAGCTGGCTGTTTTTATTACAATATTCGGCCCAAATCGAATGTCGTATATGAATTAAAAAAGACATTCTGTTTTCATATATAAACAAAATGAAAAGCACCAACAAATAACACACCTTTCCTCTTTTTAATTTGTGTGAAAGCTTATTAGTTTTTCTTTTGCTAATTATAGTTACAACAAGCAAGAACATTATAGAAGGATAAGGCCGACCTTTCAATACCCTACACAAGATTGGCTAACACAATTCTTATTTTGATTATAGAACACAAAAATTATATCTTGTTTCCACATGAAGGCATATTTTTTATGTGCATATTTCTAGAGAAAAGGGCCTGAACCGCAACCTAAAGTAGCACAAGTTTAACCCCTACATAGGGCAGGATCCAAAAATAGGCGTAGATGGTCCAAATTTTGTAGAGTTCATTTTTGTATGAAATTACTATAATATTATGACACAATTTCCATCACCACTTGTTAAAACTTAGAGTTTTCTGCTCTAATAGGGCAGGGTCCAAAAAACACGCCGGGAAGGTCCATATTTGGTACACATAACTTTTTTATGTTAAATTACTATTATGACATAATTTTCTTCATGAAGCATTGAAAATTATACTTTTTGTCGTGTGAACTTTAGTTTTCGGGAGGTTGAAAAATTGCCCCTGCCTAAATACTACCGCCTAAGCACTTTTGCTGAGACATTTTGAAAATTGCAATTTTTTTCCATATAACTACTTTTCGGTATAGCGCGTTATATGGAGACTGGTCGAAATTTCATTTCATTTTCAATCAAAACACGTCACTGTACCAAATTTCATCGAAATATCTCAGAAATTGTGACCTGTAGCTTGAACAAAAATTTATTTGGATAGATATGAGACGGACGGACAGGCTTAGATCAATTCAGATAATGATTCCGAATTGATCGGCACAATAAAAGGTGAGTCCATGTTTAGCCTTCTGCGTGTTACATACGATCACACTAAGTTAATATACCTTGTACGACAAGTGGTGTAGGGTATAAAAAAATAGTGACGAAGGCAAACGCAAAAAATTCGAAATAATTATATCTTATAGCATTTATGGTACAAGCGTATGTTAAGTTATTGTGCGAATGTGTGGAATACCCAGAAGGACTTGAGATAGGCCCATCCACCACCAGAATCACTTTCTCAGTCACTTTATGAATCGATCGCGTATTGGTCTTGCTTGCTTGTGTTCAATCTACAAGTAGCAATTTTTGAGATACTTTGATGAAATCCGATAAGTGACCCAAAGCGCGTGGAATGAATTATGCATTAAGCAAAGCCGCGGGGGTTATTTAAAGTTGGGCCGTGCCCCAAAATAGTGTTTTTACCTATTTTTAAAATTACTTATGTTGTTTGTTTGCTTATTAAAAGCAATAAAAAAATATGTGTATGACCTACAATGAATCTTAAATACATCTAATAGTTTTTTATAATTTAAGTACGGCTTAAAAAAAAGGAAGTAAACACAATGCAGTTACCATTTGTGCCCTTATATGTAAAAGGGCACAAAATGAGAACTGACATCGCCAATATTCATCTCAAGTAATGTTTTTGTCAAAGGTCTTATGATTTCTCAAATATCTTGTTCGTAAAGTAATGACTTACTTTGATGGGAATTTTTTATTTCCAAGCAATTGATGCATGTGGTCCGAATTTTCTATAGTTAGTTTTTATGTCAAGCAATAAAATATTATCCTATGTGCCATGGACCCCAAAAATTAATATATGTGGCTCATATTTATTACAGTCCATTTTCAAAATAATGGAAAAATGAACTTTTTTGCAATGTGAAGGCTATACTCCATAGGAACGGATATATATAAGAAGGGGACTTCTAAAAATTGGCGATATCAAACTATTATATCAAATTGCTGTGTGCAAAATTGGAATTGTATGTATATGAAGCAAGTGTAGCATTGTGTTGTTATTTTTATCGTCTCTTTTTCCTTGATTTAAACACCACGAGAAATGACGCCGAAGAATAAAGAGGGTGGTAAGTCTGAGATGAGCCGTAAGGTTGATTTTGGGACCACTGAATAACCTAAGAAGTGCAGCACCCGACTTTTTTTCAATTTTGATCTTGAAACTTTAACACATATTCTCGAAACCATGATTCTACCGGTTTGCGGTACCGTTGGCTTTCTTCAGTTGCATCCGATTGTCTGCAAATTTTGGACAATATTTGAGTAATTTTTTTCTAATACATTGTGCATAAAATAGGTCCAACGGCTTTTTTTCAATGGAGCAAAGACCAACTGCGGACATAAAAATTTGTTAGAGAGAAATGTCCGATGAGCAGATTTACTAATTTGCTTAGTGCACAGAACAGTTTTGATGAGTCGTGTGTAAGTAGGTATCACGAATCCATTATGACAAAATCTAAAACAAAAAACACTACAGCGAGCCACGGGCCATCGTTAAATACCATTCTAAAGTTATTCGTATAACGACGTTATTCATAGTTATTCATAAATGTCTGTGTACCAAATTTCATCAAAATATCTCAAAAATGCAGCCTGTGGGTTGAAGACAAGAAAACAAGATGAACAGACGAACAGATAAGCTTAGATCGGTTCAGAAAGTGGCTTTGAATCAACTTTTCAAAATGAAATATTATGTGAAAACTGATCGAGGAACACATTTTTAATATTGGTCGAAATGTTATAAAAATGACGACCTGTAGGTCGAACACAACAATGCATGGACAGATCGCAGGTGGACGCACAGACTGACAAGCTTAAATCGAGTCAGAACGTGATTCTAAATCGCTCGGTATGAGAAAAGATGGGTTTATCTCAAGTCCATATGGATCTTGCACACCCGCAAAACTTAACGGCCCCTTGTATTAGAAGTGGTTTAGGATATAAAAACGCATAATGCGCAAAGAATCTCTTGACAGAATCAAGGGGAAGTTACTGTAAAATTGTCAGTAAAAATCATGTTTTATCAGAACTTACTATTGGTTTTTTCGAGAAAGAGTTTTATTCCAGATCACCGGTTAAGTATACCGCGGATATATGTATGTAAGTCACGGTCGACTTGTTCTATGAGAAGAAAGAAACGTTCACTTCGAAGGAATGGTAGAAAATATATTATTCTAATTATTGTCCATTACTAGTTACACGGGTTTTCCACCGTCCAAGGAGAATACGCTCTGTGCCGACACTGGTCTTTCGACGTTATTTACGTGAGACAATAACTCATTGGTCAGAACATATGTTAATTAAAAAGAGGAATGTCTAGTGAATATATCGACCTACAATACCTTCTCGTGTATTGCAGCCGTTTTTTCTTTTAAATGCAAATGCATCCCCAACTGTCGTAGCTGCTTACAAGCTACGCCTAGTTAATCTCCGTAAATGAACAACAAATTTTGGTTTTGCCGCCGATATGAACGGTTGCCCCTCGCCTGAACGATGGGTTCTTTAAACATCCAATATATTATCCAATCCGTCTTTCCTTTGAATCAAGCGGTAACGCTACTCCATAATTTTGTCGACTTCTTTTTGTGATCCTCTTAAATGATCTCCTAAGAGACTCAATAAAAGTAGGAAACCATAATTTATTCGTAAGCTGCAAAGCTAACTCGATCGATTCGTTTATTTCCCTAACTCTTATGAGTTATTTAATAAAAAATTTGTTGAGATGCGATTCGATTTCCTGTTGCTTGCTTGACCTTTTTAATTATCACGGAAGGATGATAGCACATTGAAACTACTTTCTGGTTTTACACTAAGCGGACTTATTTAATGCATATAGAATGAGTGTTCATGATTTATTTAATTTGTATCGAATGCTTGATTGAATATTAATGAATTTGTGGTTCAAGTGAACCTTAGGCTTATTTTTAATTATTTATGGATAGCGCGTATTCACAAAGAAATATTCCGTCCACTTTTCTTACTATCTTATCTATGTTTTAAAAGACTCAATTAAGGCAACTTGCTAACGTGAGATTATCATCAGTGTTCTATCCAATTTTCTAATGGCTTAGCAATTATTAGGAGTAGGTTGGAGATGATAGAAGTTGGTTTTGTTATTACATGGTAAACATACTGTTAAATTTAATGTAGTAACTAGTGAACTGCTAACCTCATTAATTTCATTTACTAATTGCTGATCGTGTCTTATGCTCTTTCTTAAGTCGCATTTATTTAATTCATTTTTGCTATGGTTAAGGTGGATAAATATAGATTTAATTTTAAATCAATTCCTATTTTTCTTTTATTCTATTGTATCCTTTCAGGCGAGTCCACATATTTATAGAACTTAAATGAAAATTAAATAGTTTTAAATTTGGTTTAAATGGTATTTGATTAGATAATCGATAATTTTAAGATATTATGTAAATATTATTGTTATGTGAATAGATGTACGAGGGCACGAGCGCACATTTATTATGACTTGTCTTAAGATAAACTTAAAATTACAAATATTTACAAACACTAACAAAAAAAAAAAAAAAAAAAAACGAAAAGCTAAATACAACTTTGCGGCCAAAAAATATAAGACCGATGATGTATTCAAATCCTTGTTTATGGCGTACAACAAGAAAACAAAGCCCCAAAGAAGTTTTTTAAGCGACTTGACCAACCCTAATCAAAGAGCATTGAATAACCTCTTATTGTTCATTTAACGGCGTACGTTGATCATTTTTCTTTCATCGTACGGTGGTCGCTTTTATGTCAAAAGTTTTGAAAAGTTTCTATAATATTAGAATTGTTTACAATTTCGCAACTAGATGTTCGACGGAGATTGTCACAATCTCGGTGTCAGTCTTCGAGACTGCTTTTGTTATGTTCCATTTTTAGGCCTCAAGACCTTAACTTTTTAGCGATATATCGAGATTTTATTGATCGGCAAAGTTTAGTGTAATTTGGCTCCATTCCGCACAATCTAAATATTTAAGATCTGCTCTGAAAACAAAATACTAAAGTTAAATAACAAAAGAAAGAAAGCACAGAAGAAGAAGAACGATTATCAGAATTTCGGAAATGTTGCTCCAATACGAGATACTACGAGCTTCCATAAACATATTTTACGTTTCTTAATTTAGAAGGAGTCGATATACAAATCATTTCTTAACCATTTCTTAATCCTAACTAAGAGTTGGATGTCTTTCCTACTTATATTCGAATTTATTTTTACACCCTCCATTTCCCCTTGTTGGTCGACTTGCAACACGGCGAAAATGAATAATCTGTTAATAGTATCTTCAGCGAGCTTACTGCAAAATTTAAGAATTTGTTTCTAATTTTTACATTTTCATCATTTCTTTCAATTTTTCTAGGAGTAAATATTAAAAATTGTGGTTGGCCATTGCCGATCATTACATACCCTACGCCACGTCGCTTAATACAGCTACTCATTTATTTCCGTGATAATACAACAAAGAGTACACATTATTCGCCTGTAAAGCCACACTTTTTGTGAAAGAATTCATATTGAAGTGCAGCCAAATCGTAAACTAACGCGATCCGAATTTACCTAAAAATGTTGCAAGCCAATTTAGAATGACGAAATGCTACTACTCATTTTTTTTTGTCGAGGATTGCTTTTACATATAACGACTTTATAAAGTAAGGCGTTATGAATGTACGGACATCAGACGGACAGACAGATCGGCAAGCTCAGATCTATTCGGAGAGTGATTCTAAATCGATCTATATAAGAAAAGGTAAGTTTATCTGAAGTTCCTTTGGGTGTTACATGCATCTGCACAACAAACCCTTAACATACCCTTGTAGCACAAGTGGTGTAAACTGTAAGTGTAGAATTAGGCTACGTCGAAGCCACAAGACGCCGAAAACTATGTTCCATATCAGCCGGAACTTCCTCAGCCGCTACGACATTATTTGATTTTCAAAGCTCGACGAACAATTACACACGGGTTCAATCAATAACTAACGTCAAATGCACATCTTCGAAGCGTACATATGCCCAGACAAATATGTGTATTTTTTAAAGGAAACAAAAACAATATACATATGTTCTTATTGTCTGGCCAAAACAGGCGCAACAAATTATAATTGGTTGGCGTGGTAGCAGTCAAGAAGTATTGTAGGTACAGATGGAGCGTCATGTGTCTTTAAATTGGAAACAACGGAAACGTCATGAAAGACGATAGCAGGTAGGTTCTTCCGACGACGGGCAGTGCGGCCAAAGAACGGCGAGTTGCGGCAGTGTTTCGGAGAAAAGGATGAACAATCAACGTTGTTTGCATTAATAAAAATCCTAAACAACATTCGGTTATGGCAAAGAACTAGAGAACTATATGAACGAGGGGCAAAGGGTACATATATGAAATCAAAGTGTATTCGACATAAATGAATGCTTCACTTGCCAAATCGGTTAACTCCATTTTTGGAATTTTATTAAATTTTAATATCAACGCACTTCATTAGCTCTTACCTGTACATATTCAAAACAAATTTCTCTAATAATAAGTATTAACACCACTAAATGACAAAATCGTTTTAGCCATTTAGCCAATTTTCAAAAAACAACATATAATATTTTATCATTTTTCTCAACTTCTTGTTTTATAGAGTTAATCGATTTGGCAATTGAAGCATCCAAATGTTAGTAAATAGGGAGTTTTTGGGTGGTTGCATAAAATATTTTTTAAATTCAGATTGAATGGATCTTGTTCTCAAGATTACATCTCACTTGAGTCCTCGTAGTCTCTTCAATATTTTCATCGTGATCGCTAACAACGACTATTTCCGGCTCTGGCGTGGATCGGGCAGACCGTTGATGACCACGGAAATCCATTGGTAGCCGTTTCTTATAGATTAGTATCTTGTCGAGAGTCTCTAAGCGTTAACGCTTTTCTTGTAGGTGCTCTCTCCTCCTGTTGTTTGTGGTACATTCTCGTTTTGCCGACAAATACAATGGACAATTACTAATTTATATGGATAATTCATTTTGACACTGAAGTTGTTGTTTTCCCCTTTTATATTCTTTTAACCCAGACACACAGACTCCTCGATTAGCCTTCCCCACCAGATCTTGTGTCGGTATAATTACAGGCACTTTTACAGCAAATGGTCCGATGTACCATAACGCTAATTTGGCCGTATATTGCTTCCTAATACCCGCCTTGTTACATACAAGATTTAATACTATTTCATTTTCCGGATACCATTATTACCGTTAGGTAATTCCGCTTGGCTGCCGTAAAGTCGCAAATGGAATAAATCGTTATTCTCCTTCAATTCTTTGTGTAAGTGATCCGTCCAATTCCTTATTACCAACATCTGTTTGTATTGTGATGTAAGGGATTATGTTTTCTGTGGATGTGTATGTATCCTTTGCTCACTTATTACATGTCTGTGATAGCGTAGCGTGGCGCAAATTCGCTTATTCGATTCGCTTACTAGAATGTTGCCAAAATCTCTCTTAAATTCATAATAAAGTCCTCCAATGTTTTTTCTATATCGTCTAAATATGCAAATGCGGGCGACTCTAAGTCAGTGCCTATAACAGCTTCTGGTATACTTTAGAAAGTTGCCGGTGCCGAATGCAAGCACAGCAGCGTGACTTTTCCATTGGCATAATCATTAATCAAGGGCCGCAAATGCTCGGGATTTTCCAACGTATATTTTCTAAATCAACTTATCTTTTGTTTTTCTCAATCGGTTCATATGATGATGTCCATACTCAATCTCGTTTTATACCTTTTCGTAGATAATGGCATGATAAAGCTATAAGAACTTTTCGTAGGCTGTACATAGGCGAACTATTTATTTACCTCTGCATCAATTAAAGTCTGCATGCCGGGGTTTATATTTTAACTTAAACAATCTATCATGTATCACCGCGAGCCTACTTGCTATTGACTGACTTAAATTTCTATCCTGAATTATCTGTTCCATCTATCCACTGTATCTCGACAAATATAAATGTCTTAACAATCCATCTTCAATTATGCGACTATGCGACTTTCGTCACTGTTCATATTCTTATCCAAATTTTTTTGTTGGACCCTTACTTGTTGATACCTTTTTATTCTCCATTCGGTTGGTCTTCCGTTATTTTAATTGCATGTAGGGGATGATTTTTTGCGTTTAGCTAATTAGTACTCCGATCAGAATACGTGATTGTAGCGCCAAACATTTGTAAGAAATGAAATATTCTGGGCCGGATCGCTACACGAGTGCAAGGTAGTTACGCTCCGTAAGAAATACTGTTATCCACCTCAAATAGAGTAACACTAAGCAGTTGTTTCCACCCCTTCAATTTCTGAAATTTTTCCACTGTGGCAACTAGTAACCCTCGAACAACTATAACGCTGTTTGCCAAACGATTTTTTGTAGAACTCTACGAGCACGGATTGGTCTTCTTAGTGGCGACTGGTGCTCGGGCCATCTATCCCTTGCTGGTTACTATTAAGATGTAGTTGGATTTGGAAGCCTATTTCATCGAAATTAGAAAACGTAAAATATTTCTTTCGCACCTTGTAAATCTGTAAGAAGATACCTTTCAAACAAGCTAAGCAAGTTCAAATTCTGCTTTTAGGAGGTATTTTTAACAATTTTGTGAAGTTTGGTATGATACCAAAATAGTTCTCAAAAGGAACTTTTTTCCTCGGATTTGACCATTTTCACGCAGTTTTTGGTATACGCTAAAAAAGCAAATTTAAAAAATTTGGTTAACATAATTCTGGAAAGCCGAATTTGCTCAGTTTGCGTGAAAGGTGTTTCCATATAGATTTACGTAATATAGATGAATATCGTTGGAGTATTTTAGTTTGGATACAACAGCATCTCGAATTTGACCATTTTCCCATTGATGTTGATGTGCGTTGAAATATTAAACGTAGTTCCAGGAAGCCGAACTTAAATTTGTTTAGATAGTTTGAAAGATATTTTTAATAACATTTTTTCTTCCCTTCTTCCAAAGACTTCATATCAGAGACTGTTTGGCTGCTCTTTGATATAATTCATATTCAATTTGATATAATTTCAGCCGTTTGCTGTAGTCTTTTCATTAAACTTTGTAAAGCTGTTTAATATTTCTTGCACTTTCTCCGCCCACTCTTCTTCTTTTAAATGCTAAAAATACCTAATTGGTAACGGTATTGTTATTTCTTCATGAAGTTGACACCTCAACCGTTTAGCGTTAGTACTATTATTCGTGGTAATAAATTTTTATTAATGTCGAACATTCCAAATTTTCTAGGTGACTTATTTTTTTATCGTATGGTGTCCCGGCGGCAGAAATTCTACCTTCTCGTTTATGCTTCCGGCTCGAGTGACTGCAACCGCATCGCAGCACCCCATCTTCACTGAATTTTCCGAAGCCAGACGATCACATATTATGCATTCTTTTTCTGTTCAAAACCCAACGATATTCTCCGTTTATGTTCTTTCTAAGAATTGACCTTGTCCCCCTTTTCCTAGAGAAACATCCATATTGTGCTTTGTTTTCCTTCTTGCAAACTCCTAACATGGCTTTTCGTTGCGCGTTCGCTATTACTTAAAGAATCCCAAAACCAGTGCGCAGTGCTAGATGTCTAACCAAGATATCGAAACAGACTCTCTGACTACTTAACTTATGTCCAATTATCCCTGGCTGACCCTGGCTAAGTTTCATATGTCATCGTTATCATCACTAGTAGATACCCCGCACCCGCACGCTCTATCCTCATCCACCATAAAGCCAATACAGGGTGCCGGTTGCAAACTGATACTTGTGCAGCATTTGGTTACTGCCGCTTTGGCGAATGCTTTTTTTTATTTGTATAAGAGTAGCAGTCGTGAATAGATCTTTCAGTCTATCGACTAAATTTCAAGACCAGCGAAAAACCGTTCCATATAAAAAATAAAAGTATTTTTGATAAAATTTTATTTTTGGTGTTGTAATTTGCTTAAATTTATATAAGGTAAGTAAAATACTGTTATAATTAAAGGTAATGTAAATCACTCTATAGACATTGGCCAGAATGCGTCGGAACATAGTTTTGTGCCATTTGATGGAATAGAACGATTCAGTTCTTTTTCGTTTTTGGATTGTTGGGTAGAGATGGACCAAGCCAATAGATTTTTGGCTTATATGTCCAGATAATAAAATATCGTAATTTTAGTCAGAAGTATATAAAAAAAGCGACAAAAACAAGAGCGGCCATAATAATTGAAGCCGGAATGTTAAGTGTAATGGTGTGTGTATGTGTAATTGTACTAGTTCAGCGTTGAAGATAAAACTTGCAAACTTTGGCTTTAATTGAAGAAGAAAAGCTATAATAATATAAAACGAGAAAAAAAGAAAATTTTTTTTTTAAAAAAGATATATTCGTTTTTCTAATAAAACAAGTTAGTTCCCCGAGATGACGTACATTTTTTGCCCCAAAGAGATCGAGGAGACCATCATATGACTTGAAGAAGCTGAAAGAAACTTTAGCACTATCAAGGCTGTGACAAGTGAAAATTAGATGGTCAGCAGACTCGACAACATTGCAAACTGCGCAACTGCAAACATCACGGCAGAAATCCGTCCAAAGTATTCTAAGAGAATTTCAAGGCAATTTGCAGGAAACGGACCATGAAACTGAACTAAAAGATATAAAAGCTCGGATATCGAATAAAAGTATGGAATCCAAGTTTAGAAAAACCGCAAACAGCAGTGCGAATGTTTCACTGGTGATTCGTAAAAATCACTTGTTGTCATTAAATCCAAAATTAAACGTCAGAAATCAGCCAGAAGGATTATCTTCTCGAAAAACGATGGGCAATAATTTAAATAATTTAATACAAACCGAGACTACGACACCCGAATTAGAGCAGTTTGTTGACAACGCAATTGAAACAAGCACACCATACAAGAGAAGGAAATACTTGGGCTTAAGACGTACTCGTCCTAATCCGAAGAAATAACAATGACATGATGAATGAAAAACCTGGATATAGCGAGTATAATGGAGGTACTGTTTTTCCAAGCATGTTGTAGAATTCCTCACGAATGCTTTTTTTTCTTCGTTTCAGATGCTTTACATTTACATCTAAATATATTTACATCTAATATCTAATCTAATGTTTCAGTTGCTGTTCATATGCTCATTCACACTTCCATCGCATTAAAAAAAAAGTTAATGGATTTTTTTTTGATTTAATAGAACTAGCGCTCCATCTTGGTGTAATAGAATTAGGGCTCCGACTTGATGTAATAGAAATTGTTTGTGTGAATATGCAATTAGAAATTAAGAAAAAAGAAAACGAGGTTAATAAAGTACGCTCGGAAAGCAAAAATTCATTTAAAAAAATAGAAATTCTTGAATCAAAATACCCCTGGGTTAATGAAGACAAAGAATTTTTTGGCGTGAAAAATACACGATATGATTATTCGAAAGAGAATCCTGTAGAAACCGGTCAGAAATTGACAACCAAAAAGAGAAAATGGAACGTTATATAATCTAAGAGCTATGGTAAACGGTGTTTGCAAAAAATTAAACAAAGATAAGTTAAAAATTATTTAAAATTTTTATTTTTCGGAAGTTTTTTTTTTCATTTATTTTAGAGAATTTGCATAGAAATTTTTACACACAAGTAATAATTCCACATTACATAATTACAAAAAAAATAGAAAAAACTACACATACATGTGGATGACAATTTCTGGTCTGCGCTGGTGACCGGAGTCGCCACCACGTCCACGGCGGCCCCCACGGCGTCCATGCCTACGCCGTTTGTTTGGCGGGCGGACGTCCACATTGCGATGGCGCGGACGTTGTCTAGAGATATTCTCCACTTCCCGGCAAGCGTCCACCCTGATAGAGATAGGATATACCCAGTTAGTTGATCAGCTTTTGCTATCCGTTGATTCTTTGTGCTCCATAAATAATAGCGACCTTTTGATATCAGAATTGGAAAAAATCGAGCGATATCGAAATCATTCAAGTTGATCTCTCTATGGCCCTCCCAAGTTTTCCGTGTAAATACTTGCCAAGAAGAAAATACCACGGTGGCCTAATTTCAAAAATTTCTTTAACAACTATATGAAATACAGATGAACAATTAAAGCAATCTAGAATTTCAAAACTCACGAAATACTCTGCTTGATAGAAGTTATGAAAAATAATAATGAATAACAACGAATATAAAAAGATAAAATAAAAAAAATAAGCTTATTATAAGAGAATACATTTTAGACGTTTTAAAAAATACCTGTTTAGTTCAGAAAGCCGCGCTTGTCCTTAGGAGAATCTCGATCATCCATCAATTAAAGGAAATTCTGAAATCAATTTTTCACTTTCAATTCTTGCACGTTATATGTGAAATGGTTGGAACAAATTTTTGCTATGTTTTGGATTATAATATCTTTAACAATAATATCACATGGTATAGCACGAATCATTTTTAAACAAACTTTATCATAACTGTGACCACCCATGAGTCTATAAAGAATTTTGAATTCCCAGGAATTAAAAGAAGATATGGGATTTAATTTATAGAAAAGGCGATTGGATTTAACGCGAATTGCTTCATTGGGAGTTTATTTGATGGACAAAATTGTCCCACACGACACGAGCTCTCCCTGCGTGAAAGTCGGCTTCTATGTTTAAAAAGAAACCGCAGTGGCCAGGTACCCAAACAAGGTGGCAGTGGTCCACTTGAGACTCATGCAACATCTTATGAATGTCAAACACATATTGATTTTCTGCATCTCTTTTTTTAATTAGCATAGAGCTGGCTTACTATCAGAAAAAATAACAAACCTTTTGATACCATCAGGGATAGCAACCTTAATCGCATGTCCGATGGCGAGCAACTCAATTGCACAGAGGGGTTGAAACTATCTTGTCAAAAATATGACGAAGTTTTTGATAGCAAAAAGTATAGCTGCAAGATACAGTGTCACTAAGGAATCTAACTTCCTGAAAAAGGAAGGATTCATCATTTTGATCTTAATTAACCCTTTGGCAATGCAAAAAAAAGCTCTTTCGGAAACGGGCCACTCGTCAGATATGACATTGAGGATATTTTAAGGTATTGACGGCGGCAATCCAGTGCAAAGTTTTGACATACGATTTTCAAATGTTTGAATACGTTTTTCAATATATTTTGGGAAATTGCAACAGGTGGAATGTGCGAATTCAATTTTGGACCTGACTAAAGATTTACATACCGTCAAAGCATTTTTGAGGGCAAGCCTGACTGATTGTTAGTCATGACTTTGATGATGTTACATCCAGCCTGACGTTCTTTGAAGGCTTTCTCGTAATGCCCACGAAGGGTTAAGCTGTCATTTAAGGTTCTACCGAGAAATCGAAGGGATTTCACTTGATCAACTTTAGTACACTTGATAAAAAGGCTGATTTGACGTTTAGATCCCTTGGCAAAATAAATAATATTTGTTTTGCTGGGCTTAAAATATAGATTCAGATCGGCGCATGCATCGGAAAAAGAATTGGTTTTTATCGAGAGGTTATTGACAGCAGCTGAAAAGGATGAGTCCGCAGATAAAATTAGGAAGTCATCAGCATATTGAAAAATATAAGTTTTGTCATCTTGAAAATCATGCAAAGAAGCTGTGAGTAGGTTGAAGAGTATGGGGCTCAAACAACTGCCTTGTGGAATACCGCCATATATTTCAACTTTTTCAGTACACATCACCAACACGCGTTTGGATGAAAAATTAAGTATCCACAGCCTTATCTGAAGAGGAATCAAAAAATTTAACAAAATTCTGCCGAGCTTAATCAAATTGAAACAGTCATAGGCTTTGCTGATATCCAAGGAAAGCATGACAACCATTTTACCTGGTTTTTTTAAGCTAGCTATGAGAAAAGATAGTTCGTTAACGCTCATATTCGTGGATTTGCGTTTTTGATAGGCGTATGAACGAGCTGGAATAATGTTCTCTGCTTTCAAGAAATAACTTAGTCTCTCCTTAACCATGAGATTGATAGTCTTCATGAATACAGATATTAGTGAAATTGGTGTAAAGTTACTTAAATCATTGAAGTCTTTACCTGCCTTAGGAATGGGAACTATTTTGATGCATCGCAAATCTGAGGGTATAAAGTTGGTGGACCAGCATTTGTTAATTGCATGCAAGAGAATGCTAAAGTTTCCTCCGGACAGTGCTCTCGAGCATGTCACACTTAACTCCATCACAACCTGCAGCAGTAGCCCTCTTTCTGGAATGTAAAGTATACACCAGCTCGTGCAATGAAAAGGGTGTGTTTTTGAGACCACTAAAAGGAATTGAACGAATTGTAATCAGACTGCCACGTGGAATATAGCTCTTGAGCATATCCAAGTATCTTTTATTATCATGGTCATTCCACATAGCACAACCACTTAATTTTCGACTAGAATGTCGATGAACATTCATGTAATTCCAAAAAGAACGTGGTTTACCATTATAACATAAGTCTTTAATCGCTATAGCTCTATGTGTCCTTTTCGCCTTCCTAACAGCAGACCTCCATTCTTTCACTGTGTTCATATATACAATGTAATTGGCTAGATTGGCATATTTACTCAGTTTTTTCCTTGCAGCTTGGTATTTGCGGAAAAATGTCGACAGGGAAAAGTTCCACCAAGATTTAGGTGAGAAGGACTCAATGTCAGGAAAGTTGGTTCTAGCAGACGTGATCAGAGCCTGAAAGGCACTTTGAATAGATGATAAATCGGATGGAAGATCAACTTTAGACAGAGGGTCCAAAAGGAAATTGCGTGAAATAAAATTTTATATTTTCCTAATGGAATTGTTGCATCTGTGGAATACTATGGGAGTGTGCTGACTTTTGCCAACGGAGACGTTGGACGTGTTTCAGTTGAATGATAAAGTAGTTGAATTCAGGAAAGTTAGATCCAAGACACTGCTCGTCGTGCTACCACTCTGGTTACAGTGAAAGGTAGTATTACCAATATTTAAGACATTGAAACTGCGGGCATTGACGGCATTTACAACGATCTTAGCATTTTTGGTCGAGCCTTGATCGTCATACAAGCAATCTCTATCATTGAAATCTCCAGCTAGAATCACATTCTGTTCACCGTCAAGAAACTCACATAATCTCTGAATCTCATCGCGAAAGGTTTGTACATCGAGACTGGCCGGAAAGTTGCATGATGCTATGAAAAGATTCGGTTTAAAGTTCATGGTTTTGATGGTGATAATGTCAACAGCAGAGAGAGGAATACGTCGGAATTTGATTTCTTAACTAATATACTAACACCACCATAGTCATCATTTCAGCATTTGGCGGCTGAAGCATAATTCGAAACTTTAATATCAAAACAATTTTCATCTTTCAGAAAAACTTCACTTAAGATGCAGAAATCAACCTTATTTGAGTTTAAGTAAAAATCCAAAAATGACAGGTTACGTCGAGCACTTTGGATATTATATTGTAGAAAGGACATCATATTTACACTTGAGAAGGAATCCCGGCGGATTTGCTCGTAGTGCTGCTTGAACGGGGCGAGAGTTGGCACAGGCAGACATTTTTTCTTCAAATTCCTCAATAAGATTATCAGGGATCATCGGAAGGATACTTTCTTTAATCGAAGAGATTAATCTTTCAAGTTCTCAGGAACGCAAATAGTTGTTTGAGACTGCTGGACGCCGAAGACTTGTTCCAGACGGCTTGGGGGGTGAACTGACAGGAGATTTGGAAAGAACCGATTTCCTTTTGACGACGGCATTAAATTTATTCTTGGTCAAAATTTTATTGGCATTTTCAGAGAAATTGTCTTCATTGGAGATGTCGTCAAGACATTCGAAGTAATTAGAGGAAAAGTCAGTTACCTTCTCTCTCTCTCTCTTCCTCTCTTTTACCTCTTTATAAGAGAGATTTTTAATAGCTATGATTTTATTGATATTTAATTCGAGCTCCCTGTTCGGACAACACTTGTTGAGAGTGTTGTGCTCATTAGAACCACAGGACAACCACTTTATCTTCTCATAGTTCGTACACTTCGGAGACTGCCCACAGTTCAGACATGTGCTCTCCTTAGCTTTGTAGAATTTAGAAACATGGCCGTATCTACCACACTTAAAGCATTGCTTTAAGGTTGCTACAAAGTACTCAACCGGCAGATGACAATAATTGAATTTAATTGACTTAGGAAGAAGTTTCCTTTTAAAGCCGATTTTAATGTTTTAAAAAAAACCTATTACACCAAGAATGAGCCTTATACACCAAGAATCAGCCTCATAAACATTGAATGTGCAAAACAAACCTATTACACCAAGAAAGAGCCTCATCCATCAAGAATCAGAAATATGCAAAAAAACCTATTACACCAAGAATGAGCCTCATCCATCAAGAATCAGCCTCATAAACATTGAATGTGCAAAACAAACCTATTACACTAAGAATGAGCCTCATACACCAAGAATCAGCCTTATAAACATTGAATGTGCAAAACAAACCTATTACACCAAGAATGAGCCTCATACACCAAGAATCAGCCTTATGAACATTGAATATGCAAAAAAAACTATTACACCAAGAATGAGCCTCATACACCAAGAATCAGCCTCATGNAAACCTATTACACCAAGAATGAGCCTCATACACCAAGAATCAGCCTCATAAACATTGAATGAGCAAAAAAAATCTATTACACCAAGAATCAGCCTCATAAACATTGAATATGCAAGAAAAACCTATTACACCAAAAATGATCCTCATACACCAAGAATCAACCTGATAAACATTGAATATGCAAAAAAAACCTGTTACACCAAGAATGAGCCTCATACACCAAGAATCAGCCTCATGAGCATTGAGTATGCAAAAAAAAATGCTGGTTGTGGGAATCCACTCGTCTTTGTTGTTGGGATTTCTTCTTTAAAAACGGACAGCGGACTTCATCGGAATATCGGATACTGCATTTTTAATTATATCGTCTACACTGGATATAAATGGGACGTTTCGAATGACTCCGAATCTTTCAGTGAAAGACCTCGGTATGTATGCTTTTAAATTCTTATTACTCAAATCGTTATTTGTGATAAAATTGTTAGCATTGCTGGCAGAGTTAAAGAGCAGCTTGGCTCTGCCCCTGCTAACAACGTTCAGTTCCTGGAAGCCGTACATAGAGAAATGATTCAAGTTATCATAAAAAAAGGGATCGGAATTGATGTTCACACGATTTCCCTCAGCGTCTGCACATGTTTTAACAAAAACAAAAGAATTGCACTTCGACAAGCAGTCGTACAGATTGATCTCGTACAGAAGGCTTGTCGACCAGCTGTTTACTAGGCACAATTGAAACATCATATACTCCAATAGTAGATAAAAGATTATTATTCTCACCCATCCTCGATCTCTTGGTGTGCCCAGTGGCATTCATGTAAAAATCTTCGAAACAGTCCCTGTGAGTATTTATAAGATCAGATCCCTACTCCGTAGGGAGACGGGCTAAAAATGTATTGCTTGTTATCACGGGAAAAAGCAAAAAAAAATCAGAAGGAGAAAAGAAAAAAAAAAATAAAAAATTAAAATATAAGTTTCTTTCGATTTCTCTTTCACTTTCTTCTACTTCGTACACTCTTGTTTTTCCTTTAAAAATTCAGTTCTTTCATTTCTTACACACTCTATAAAGTAAACATTCCCAAACACCTTTCTTTCTTTTTATTTATTTTTTTTTTAACTAACCGCTTTCATACTTTTCTATTATGTACTATTATACTTATTCATTACCAGGGAATTTACGGGAAGTTCTTACTAAATTTATGTCGTATAATTATTTTGCGAAGGTGACTAACAAAATCTTCGAAATGATTGTTTGTTTTTATTTCTAGCTCTTAAATTGTATCCAACTTCTCTAAAATTTGACACACATAACTTTGCTTCTTTTTTACCATTTTATTCACTGAGAATGAATGATAGCAACGCGAACGATAGCAAGAGTCCTACATAAGCGATGTGTAAACGATTATTTTCAAAAACGATAGTCAAAGACGTAACAAAAGACGTAGAAGAAGACGTATGCGTCTTGCTGGAAATGTTCCAAATTTCCAAAATTATTATTCACTTTTATTACATGCTTTTTTCCTCCGCACATAAATGTGTTCCTGTTTACCCGTAACCCTTTCAGTTTATATTTGCAACCGGCATTTGTTAGCCGCATGTGCATTTCCTGTTGCGATACCACGGAAATCTCTTTTGGAAGCTATAAGTATTCTTTTTATGTTTCAAATCGAATATAAGTGACGATGATTCCGCTCTAAAGGACGAAATTTCCCAGCCGGACTGAGAGAAGGCGTTGTGCCTAGCTTTCTCCACAAGAAAATACATATCTGAGCTTGAATGACTCCAAGACGCAGTTACCTTTTCTATCTCAACGATTTATATCTACAATACTTCTAATCCTAATTGAAATAAAATAATTGATTAGTTATGGGTAACCCTAATATTTTCGTAATACGTCGTTGCATTCCCTTAATTCTGTGTTTTCAAGTGAATATCAGCTACGGTAGGCAAATAAGTGTGTAAGTACGAAATAAAACCAAATATCAAGTGTGTATGTAACAAATATAAATTGTTTTCTGTTTATCGTTTATTTTGAACAAAATAATAGCAAGAACGGAGGTGACAATAACCAATTTTTGGTTTTTTGCAATTAGGGGCGGGTAAGATTGTATTTTTACATATATATTCCTTTTTATAACAATATAAATTTTAAATTTTTTTAGTGAGAAAAGAAATAAACGAGCAGAGGCATCGCCTGCGTCGCATCGGCGCAGATGCGCGCCGAGCAATTCAGACAGAGGACAGCCCTAGGCGACGCAGGCGTGGCGGGCGTGGGCGGCGCCACAGCCCAACACAGACACGCGGCGCGCGTGGGCGTAGTAGGCGCCACAGCCCCACGCAGACAAGCCACAGGCCCAGGCCAATAACAATCAACTTTAATTAATTCTTAATTGTGCATCTGTATTTAAAAAACATAAAAAAAATAAAAAATTTGTTTAAATTTGTAAAAATTTTAAGTATATTTGTAAAAATTTGAAGTATTTTTCACTTCAGCAACCGAAAGTTAAGCAACCTGCTCATCACTGTGGCAACAACAGACAGACAAAAAAAAGAAAAATAAATAAAAGTATGGAATCCAAGTTTAGAAAAACCGCAAACAGCAGTGCGCCAATAGCCAACAAAACAAGCTTTTAAGCGGCTAATGGCAGCAATGTGCTCATATCTGAGAAAGGGAAAAAACTTATGGAAAGCTTGGTAAATGAATTTCATCAAAGGGAAAGTGATGGTGATATTGAGAATAATTTACTTTGTATAAAAAATAAAATTATTTCCGAGAAGCAAAGCATGCTGTCTGAAAAAAAAACTTTTAAGACGTCTTTAACAAGCAGGAAATAAGAAAGAGATTACCCCAGATGTAGCAAGTTGTGAACAGATGAGAAAAAGTCGAATATAAAAGTTAAAAACGATGAAGGGAGTGGAGAGGTGAGACGCGGGCGTGGAAAATACTTGGGCTTAAGCCGTACTCGTCCTAGTTCAAAGAAATAACAATGATATGATAAATGAAAAAGCTTGGAGTATAGCATGGATGTAGCGAGTATAATGAAGGTACAGTTTTTCCAAGCATGTTGTAGAACTCCTCACGAACGCTTTTTTTTTCTTCGTTTCAGGTGCTTTACATTTCCATCTAAATATATCTAATGTTTCAGTTGCTGTTAATAGAAGTATAACATCGCTTATCGGAAAGGAGAACATGCTAACCATTCTTTATAATGAATAGTCCCGATATCAAGGCTAAAAATTCAGTTTGATTTTGTTTAAACAAAAAATCAGTATATGTATGCGAAATTAATCAGAGTTTTTCTAATATAATATTTCTTATTCAAGTCATTACACGAAAAAATGTACTTACTTACTCAAATAATAAATAATAAATCTCCTTATATATATGTATATCCAATAAAATTGTCCATTTACTCTTCCTTTTCTTCGCTATACCTCTCTTTGAAAAAAAATTTTCTTGGTGTATGAGGCTGATTCTTGATGAATGAGGCTCATTCTTGGTGTGATAGGTTTTCTTGCATATTCAATGTTTATGAGGCTGATTCCTGGTGTATGAGGCTCATTCTTAGTGTAATAGGTTTGTTTTGCACATTCAATGTTTATGAGGCTGATTCTTGATGGATGAGGCTCATTCTTGGTGTAATAGGTTTTTTTGCATATTCAATGTTCATGAGGCTGATTCTTGGTGTATGAGGCTCATTCTTGGTGTAATAGGTNTGGTGTATGAGGCTCATTCTTAGTGTAATAGGTTTGTTTTGCACATTCAATGTTTATGAGGCTGATTCTTGATGGATGAGGCTCATTCTTGGTGTAATAGGTTTCTCTAATCGCAAAAACAATTATAACGTTGCATCTAAAAAAAAAAATTCTAATTCATGCATAACAAAATAATACGGCGTAAAGAGTTTGCCATAAGCAAAGCATTGGAAGAAAAATCTCACTAAATTTCAAAGATCGTTGTTGTCGTTTTTATACTAAGCATAGGCATATGCTTATGTTATACATATCCAAGCGTAGCCGAAGGATGACCAAAAGACAAAAATTGCAAATCGATGATCAGTAACGAGAAATAACTAAAGAGCGCAACCAAAATAAAACAAAAAGAGAAAGAATGTATAAATGGATAAAGAAAATCAATCGAGACAGTTGAAGCTCAAAATAGGATTATGAGAAAACAGAACAGAACATTTTTTTTTTTTATGAATTGAGAATAAAAGAAAATATAATGAATCATTATATATCCTTGTTAATTACGGAGGTAGTAAAAAAGAAATAAATGCAAAGGGAGCTTCAGGTCCAACCAGAAAATAGTTGGCGTCCTTATTAATTAGCGCATCAATTCTTACATGTAATTATCTCTTATAAAGTAAATTAATCCCTTTGGAACTATCTCTGTGCACAAATAATTTATAAGAATTGGCACATGAGTGAACACGTGACGTGAGTGTGTGCGATGTGCCATCGAAAATGAACAGTCCGATTGAATGGCAGAACAGAGTGTGAAATACAAAGAGAAAAAAAGGGCGAAAATTTAAGTAAGAATAAAATAAGGGAACTTAACCCTTTCGGGTCCGTTATAACGGAGTATAGAAAAGGGAGTGCAGTTAACATAGCTAGTTGTGGTCTCTACACACCGAATCAGTGGTGTGATATGAGTAGACAGCTTAGGATTTGTGGTGTAATTTTGAAAACTCGCATTTCGGTTATCCGCGGTAGAAAATAAAATCAGTATTACATTTTATATATATGAGACCCCGAATGGAAGATCGTTAACGTATAGGAGCTATACGTTATTAGTGAAAAACAAACTGGATTAGATGAGAAACTAAGAGTGCAGGCCATTGCAGTGGTTATTAATTCGGTGAAGATTTTATTATCGAATTAGCTGATTATGGAAATCACAATAGGATCAGAAAGGTTAAGGGCCTAGGCTAACTTTAACATAGAACTAGCTTCCCAAGGAAGTTACTCTCCAGGAGAGGAGAAAATAAATATAACTTTTTTTTAAATATATATATTTCTTAAATACTTAGTTCCATGATGCTGATATACGTACGTATCCCCACATATATAATAATATAAATTTATAATTTTGTTTTGGGAAGGAGAAATAAAACGGAAGAATGCTGATTTACACCATTTTTTACGTTGAATTATACGAAACTGTCTATATTTACCATCTACATAAATATTTGCGTCTATCGACGGCTCGTATTTTTCGGTTGTGTTGAGTACGGTGACCTATCACACCTATAACACGGAACACCTATCTTATTCAAACCCGTATTTAGTATGATACGGGGTGACATTACAAATCTGTCGTGGAACAGGAAACAAAAAAGATAAACACCAAAATTGCAAGTTTGTTAAAGGTTACTGCCACTAGTAAGAAAGAAAAATAAGAATCTCATTCCAAGGAATTTAATTCCAAGGACAAGGGATAAAATTTCTTCACAAGACAATCTAGACTATTAATAATTTTATAATTCCGTCGACGTCGAGACAATAATCCAACTCGGTCATCCGCTATCAGTCATTATGAATCCTTATTGTCGTTTTTGTTGTATTTGTCCACAAATTGAAGGCAATCGGGGCGGATTATTGGACTACGAAGAGCTACAGAAAAGGTAATCAAAACTTTTAGGAGTGGAGCATACAGTAGAAGAAGCCACACGTCTTCTGACAATACAAGCCGCACAAACGGCAACAAGTGGACGGATAGCAACACCGTCGAGTATGATGAGAAGCCTAACTCCATCCATAGCCCAGAATGAAGTATCATCATTGTTAAAGGTCAATTTCGAAGCGACCGGAGCAGCAATAAAGCAACAACCAGCATTACAACGACCCAACGGCGCATTCGTTTTTAATATTCAACAACAACTTGCGGTTGAATGTACAATTGAATGCATAATCAACGACAACCTGTGGATGCATTCGTGGTAAATAGTCAAGAGCAAACTGGGGTCGTACCTGTCATAGATAAATAACAACAGCTGATCACAGAAGCCATCAGAAACAATAGACAAGAAGTAGGGACTACAACCACTCGCGAGAGTAGACCACAGGTTAAAATGACATCCGTTATGGATAACTGAACCATTATCCGTCAGAAAGTGGGGATTGAACTATAGTTGTAATAGGAATCCAGTACAACTTATAGAGTGTTTAGAGAATTGAGCAGAGGCGTACGGAATCAAAGCGCCTATCTGTTGCTCTAGTTATTATGCTGCAGGAGGGAGCATTGACCTGGTCCCGGAATAAACTATGGGTTACGTGGGGAATATTCAAAGGCGACTTTTTGAAATGTTTCCTTCCGTCACGTTGCTTTCAAAATCTAGAAGATGAGATACGGAAGGGTGTCCAAAAATCCCGAGAACGTTTTAAGGATTAGGTCTTACAAATTACAGTGAGCAACAGAAGTTGGAGCGTATTTACAATAACGCCCAGCCAGATTATTTATGGCATATTAGGCGCCGTGATTTTAAATCCAGGGAAGAATTATTAGAGTTGGCGGAAGCGTATCGACAGGAAATAGGCACAGAGAGCAGCCCAAGGAGTAATGACACAGAGAGACAAGTGAGAGCAGTGCCGAGAGGCCAAGATCGACTCATGAAGACAACCAACAAAAAGGCCCTCAGTAGCTGAGAACCTACGTGCTGAAACTGTGCTCGTCAAGGACTCGTACAGAAAGACCTACGAAATCGACTAGTGTTATGTTGTCGAGCCTGCAGCTGGAGTGGAAGAAGGTCCATGGATTGTTGCCGCCACCAAAGCGCATGTATTCAAGAAAATGTCAGAAATAACGAGGAAGGAGTTAACATCCAGGAAAACGAGCAAGGAACACATCGCCAGTGGGGGGCGATGTGTTCGATATTCGGCAAACCTGGTTCGGCTGGTAGGATATTCTACACAATGTCTTATAAACACCGCGAAATAAGACCCAACTTGTCTAACTTTTAAGGCGAAGCTAATTGTTGCCAAAGTCGTTATTGTAGGAGAATGTGCTGCTATTATAGATAAAGAAGCCACAACTAGTTTCGTGTCTGAAAGATTTGCACAAGAAATTTGTGGGAGGTATCGCGGAATTCCGCGTCAAGCGGTAAAATGTTAGAAGTGGATAGTGTATTTATATGCCCTACACAATTACGAAGCCTCACGAGTTTATTACGTTTCGTGGTAATACCTCCAGCTACAGACGATATAATTTTAGGGTTCAATTTCTTACAAACAATTAGGTTAGCGGATGGAAATGCAAGCTGCGAACCCAACAATTTTCCAGAAGATAAATCCTATCATATGACCGAGTTAACGCGAACCGAATCGCCAAATAGAACTGAAAAGCTGAGATAATCCCCAAGAGGGCCAAGGAAGTAATATCACCAAGCTAAATATAACAAGAGAGGATATAACCCAACGTTTTAACGATCCGACAATACAAGCACATCAGCACATCAGGATGACAGCGAAGCGGGGGAATATGAGATCGAGACCATGGAGACGACGCAAACACGTCACGGACTAACAATAAATAGCATTAATGGATCTATCAGAAGGAGACGAATGGAAACCGCGACCTTTGATTAAGATGATGTTAGCATACGAACGCTCACGAAGAATCGAGATGTTATTTTGACATCCATGACAAGTAGTTTCGATGAAGGGCAAAGAAGTCAAGTAAGTTAATTGTTTTCTCTGCTAATGTTTCCAAAAGATAGTGCGGTTGGATGAGTGTTAAAGTTAAAGTAAGTTGTCATAGCAAGTAGCAACTTTACAAACAGAAAAAATTGAACACGCAAAAGACCACGAGCGTGTGTCCGAGTTAATAGTACATCCGTTAGGATAAGAATATCTTGCATATCCCTTTTTCTGTGGTCGTCTACTCCAAGAAAGTAAACTTCTTGTAAGGACTTGTAAACTGCCGCTGAGCATACTCGATGCGTAACTTGATAGGACATCCGTAACTTGGGTAGAAATACAAAAACCGCGAACGTTTAAAAAGCTATATACACATTTTTACGTCCTTGCATTGCGTCTTTAATAGCGACGCTCTTCGACTTCGAATGGAAATTGTTCAAGAAAATTTGTGAACTGTTTGGAGAAAATTTTGGTCGAAATTCAATATGAAAAACATCCACCAAATTAATATTATGAGGGTTCTGAAATATTCCCAGTTGAAATACTTAGAGAGATGAACCTATTTGCGATATGTTGCGTTAACGATCAAACAAGGAAAGAGCTGAAGTACGTCTTGTGCCGAATTGACTCCATAGCATGCGGTCATAGGTTACGTAAAAAATGGTTTAATAAATCCACATAATAATATCCCATCATACTCTTTATAAGGGCATAATGTATCTGAAAGATCTGATCTATAATCATCGGACGTAAGGTTTGAGTTGTTTTTCATATACAATACCCATCAATTGATCACTGCCATATCAATCATGTGATAAAATAATGTAATATGTCACTTGCGACTTTTAATTCTGATCCTATAACTATCCAAAAAGCTGTCTATAAAGTCAACTCTGCCCATATGGACGTTGTAATCTTTAGTCTTATTTTTGGAGAGGCTATAGAGATTTGTTTCTTTTTTTTATCATATTTGTTGATAGTTCCGGCTGAGAGCCTACACGAACTTATTGTCTTTCCAGCATGTCACTGAGATATAAAAGCCTTCATAATCTGCTACTTTTTCCTCATAGGTTCCTCCGATTACAGAGTCAGCTGCATAAGGCAAGTAAAGTTTGGTTTTTTAGAAAATCGGCTGATTTTCATGATAACACAAATCAATAGATACGGGTTTTTCGTAACATTATTTACGTGACAAACGAGTAACGTAGACATTTTGTATATCCCAAAAATGTGGCATATATCCAATAAAATTTTCAAATGGAACATCAAGCATTGATGGCTTACATGACAACAGAAAATAGAAATATGGCTCCAAGTAACATATTGAACTTTACCATCCATAATCTTCAAATGGCAACAAGAATATAACTTAACCGCCAAAAGTAATGTCAAGTGTTTTCTTTCACACACGATTGATTGCGTACGGTTATCAACTTGCTTTCGGAGACGCACATATTAAGGTTTTGGATGAAATGAGGTGGAACTTATATGTAGGCAATTGGCAATACCATGCTTTTATGGGTTGAGCAAATTTTGCTAATATTTTTAACATGAAACAAGTAATAAAAAAGTTTCTTTTAAAACTTTAAAATTTTCCAACATTTTTAGTGAAGATTAGAATGATACATTGGAGCATGTCTCCCCAGAGGTGTACCCTTGCGAGTTGTTCTATTTCCCGAGCTCAAAAGGTCACTCAAACAGCAGGCTTTTTCAACAATATAAGGTCAGAAGAGAAATAATATAAAAGATCAAGTATTTTTTGATCAGACCACATAAAAATTTAGACGATGATTTATGAAGAATCACTTAATATATTATGAATTCTGAGAGTATTATTGAAAGTGTTTTTGTACTTTGGTAAGTCGCAGCAATCGAACCCGCAAATGTATAATAAATAATTTAAAAATTTGTAACTTTCTTTGTCAACTTTAGGCTTTTATATATAAAACAAATTGAATACACGGATTTATATTTAAAGTAGGAGTAAATAGTATATGTATACTGTCTGTATATATAAGTTTTCTTTTTCTAAATATATATTCGATTATGTTTTAACAAAATGATTAAACGATTCATTTATTATTAATAATAATGATAATATTTAACGTAATAACAACATAAGGCATATAATTATGCATATATGTATATATTTATTCAAGTCCATAATATATGCATATATGTATATAAATATTTTTATCAATATGTAGAATAATGAAAATTAATTTTTCAATTGAAATTTTGGTTGTCTATGTTGAAAAACCCTAAAATATGTATGTCTGTCTGTTATTTGAATTTTGTTTTGCATAAAAGAGAGTAAGAGAGCAAGAGAGACTTTGTAGATAGTGGCGTATGATTGAAGAGCATTTGGGATTTGGGTTGAAAAGTTGCAAGATACTAGTGTTGGTGACAAGGTGTTAGGGATGTACGGAGATAGTGTCTATTCATGTGTGTGTATGTGTTCGAATATTTATTATTATTATTGTTATTTATTTATTTTTTTTTGCTTTTCATATAGTTTCGTTGGCAAACTAGGCTTATAGGCGTGTGACGATTCTACACCGTTTTTGTTGTTGTTTTTGTTGTTGTTGTTGTTGTTGTTGTTGTTGTTGTTGTTCCTGTTTAAGTTGCGTTATTTAGGTTTAGCTGTGATGCAATACATTTCGATACTTATTGACGATTATTATATATTAAATATAAGTTTTCTTTGTTATTTTAAATGATTTTATTTTACTCATAAATCTCTGTCTGCTTCATTATTATTTAATACATTGTTATCAGTGATGAGCTTTCCCTGTTTTACAGTTTATTTTTATATTCTATATTAAATATCTGTATAATAAATATATAGGAGAAGTATTAAATATACGTATTTTAAAATTTGTTTTTTCTTTTAACAAATCATTCATAGTTAAATTAAAGTTTCTATTGAACGAAAGAATAATTAGAAAACAAAAAACAACAGCGAAGACATTTACAAACATTTCCTTTAACTCTAACAGTAAAAGGGTAGAAGATAGAACTCCGATTACAAAGGACCAAACAAGTAAACAGCGGGATGATTCTCGGCAGTGTTGCTTAGGAACTGGCCGTAAAGTTCTTTATAACGATCCATATTAATGCCACCCACTTTTCTATCCTCATCCTATCAAAATAAAAAAAGAATTAATAAATAAATACATTTAAAAAATATAAGGAGGAGAAATTAATTGTTAATCTATACGAAAAAGTGTATATGGTTCACTTCTAATTATCATATCTACAGCAGCTGAGAATGTCTCGTACTTTTTTTCATCTATATAAGCAGAATTACATGTTTTTTATTAATTACGAGGGTATCAAATTATCGCTTGGTAGTTTAGAATATGTCTAACAACTCTTTTCGCTGAAATTCAGATCAAAGTCTACTCTAAAAGCATTAAAAAAATATTCCCTTTTTTCTCTGTCGCTTTAACTTTTAAGCCAAGATCAATATTCAAATTTGAGCTATGTAACCGAAAGCATTTATATGAATATTTAAATCAAAATTTCAACTCTGGGCGTATAAGACGTAAATTGTTATGAAATTGTAATGGATCTTTCTAGACTGTGTCGGGTTTTGTATTTCAGTGGGCACTTTCCAATTTAATAATGTATATACGAATTTTCAATTTCTAAACTCAGCTTTTGATAGAAAAAGTTACAATAATCGCTATCAGGCAGCCAAGTGAATCATCTTGGAACGTATAAAATTAAAGAAAGTATAGTTTTTATGGAAGTTCCAGAGCATATTTTTCCCGTTACAAATCCTATATTATTGCGCACAATGGATCTAGAAAATGAGACAAAGGCAAAAGCTGCGCTCACGTTGGCTGTTGTTGGTACACGCCATGGGATCAATATGTGATACCGTTCTCTTTGAAAGCTTAGTTGACGAATATATCGATCAATCATTGCTTGATAGTTTTGTGTCAAATAAGAATACATGTGGGAAGCTTCAACCCTATAACTCTATTTATACAATTAAGAATTGCAATAGCAGATGATGGACAGGCAGATGGACAGACGGACGAGTAAGATATATCAGTAGAGAATATAACATGTCGATGGGGTATACACTGTGCTCGGTCTCTGATGACTGTCTGCGTACATTGAAATGATACAAAGAATATAAAAAAACGAATCTTTTGATAGGGAGCATAATTAAAATGCTACTTACGGTCAATAAAGCGTTAAAAGCTTTATCAATTGGTGCCACATCATCGATGGCCATGCGAGTAATGCAATTGAAACGAAATTCTTCGATTCCCACTATACCATCACCGTTAATATCGAGAATCCGGAAATTCGATTCGATAAATGCTTTCATAGCCTTGAAAAAAAAGCATATAAACATAAGATTAATCCTTCATTCGCTATGAATTGTCGCGTAAGGTTGAAATACTTACTTGGGGGAATTCGCTATACTTCTTTCCAACGCAAGTCTTGCGAACACCTTCCTTAAATTCTGCGGTTGAAATCTTTCCATCCTATACAGTTTGACCATATGAGAAGATACATACATTTTCAAACTCAACTCAATATTAATTAGAGAATCCGCTTTTGTAAAATACCTTATCATCGTCAGCAATTTGGCACATTTCCTCCCATAAATTGTTCATAAGTTTTTTGTATTCGTCTAAACGGGAAGCACTGCAATCACCTTTGCCTTCCACAACACAGGCACGAACTGCCATGCAGAGGAAATCATTTTCATCGAGAAAACCATTATTGTCGATATCTAACGAGGGAGAGAAAAAATATATTTTTCGCGTTAGTCGAACCTATTTTAGGCCATCAAAATTACATTTTTTTTCTTCAGATTCCCACCAAAACTGACAGTTGTACAGCATATAGAAATTGTGCAGATTGATTAGAACAATAGATGTCTTCGGACTACATTTTACACTCAAATAAGCAAATTGAGGGCCAATATAATCAATCGACCCGCAAAGGTTTCTTACCATACCTAAGGAAATTGAAAAGCCCAAAAACCAAAACAATAGTGTTTCTGATGCTAAGAATTGAATCTGTCAAAAATGTAAGCGTACCGCTGAATATATCGATGCGTTGAACCAAAGTATAGTTACCGTGAATGCAGAATATTGCAGATACATGATTACTGCTTTTTGATGTCATAAATTAGATGGTTTCAACGAAATAGTGCAACATGCCATGCATCTCGTGACACAATCAGTTTATTGGCAGAGCAGTTCAATCAGATCATTTAAAGTCTATGTCAACTTCGCACCAAAATCATGTGATGTCGCTCCGTAAAAATTTTTTTTTACGAATATGTTAAGCCAGTGGTTTAGTGGTTTAATCCACCAACCTGCAACTTCCTTATTTTCCTAGATTATTCGTAATTTATTCAGTACGGTTTCAAACTTTTTTATTCCTTGCTTCATTCTGAGATTCTTTCACACTCAATGTTTCTTTTAGGTTTAGATTGTGAAGTGTCTACTTTCCAGATAAAATTGTCGAGGCTTCTGGGCGAGTTCGTCTAGTTGTTATTAGTTGGAATATGCACATTGGAAAAATGCGAATATAAATCTGACGACGTAAATTTAAATATTTTTATGAATTCTTCAATACCTTGAAGAACAAAATGTCGTTTTAATCCGCATTTAAGTAAATAAAAATTATGCTTATCGCCAACAACGAGCAGAACCATAAACCTGAGATAAACGCAAGGCAAAACCAAACAAGGTAACCAATCCCTTGCGAATTTTTTTAATTTTCTGATAAAATATCATAAAGCATTTATCTTTCATCCTTAAAGTAGTTCATTCGCATCATTCGACTGAACTGCACACGCAGAAATCTCTATGCCAAATGGCAACGAATCGCGTGGGGAAATATTGAAGTCGCGTTACGATAGAAGCTGTACAAAAAAATGTCGAAAGCGCCAGCACCATGAAAGCTGCATTCCGTAACGCTAGGAGAAATTCTAAGACAGGTTGGCAAAATCCCCATATTAGTGCTAAAAATTGCTCCTGTCGCTTGAAATATAACTACGTCTGCAGTCACCGAACTCTTTCGCACGTTTCTCATAAATCAGACTTAAGGTAGGAGTTTAAGTGAATATTCTATCTTTTAAGAATAGAGAAAAGTTAAATTGAGGGTAGCACTGGGTTTATTCTATTCTTTGGGTTTTTAATGAATAATTGAATACAACAAAGACTTACTAGGAAAAATTACTTACTTACAATTACTTATTCAAACATTGGCTTTACAGCACAAAAACAAATGTTTAACTCTAGATCTATCGAGTAAGTTGATTTGACCCATTTCAAGCTTCAAGTATCCAAAAAACTTGCAATAAATTGAAAAGAAGATATTATCTTTAATTATGGACCACTAACCAGAACCATTCTCTAGTTGAACTGGCATATTGTGCCGACAAATATCATAACTTATTCACGAAAGAGAGAGAAAGTTGTTTGTTTTCGAATTTGGGTCAATTGATGACTCCCTTAGATATATGATAATTGAATCTGCAGAAAAATACGGAATGTGTATTGTGAGGGGGGAAAAACAAGACTACATAATAAAATGGAAAAAAATTGAGCTACTTATTATAGCACCAAATGCATAATTGGAAAATGTGCAAATTTTTTAGAAAATCTAATGCGTGACGATAGCAGGATAACTGATAACTGATTGTAATGGTTTGAAAAATATCTCTGGGAATGTTACGAGTTGATTTAATGTATACATAAGTATCCTGTACGGAGTTGTACGAAAAGGCTCAGATGATAATTTTTGATCAACAGCTTTCTGTTCTTATACGTGTTCTGGGTAAGTAGTTTTCTTTCTTTCAAATAAAGCTTCCATCACAAAAGAAATTCATAGATGCGTCGCTACAGAGTTCTTCGGAATAGGGGAGCAAAAGAAATGGCATAGATTGCGAATATCGTTCAATCCTGCGACGTTAGATGTAAATTTAGTGTTTTGAAAACTGTCATCGCTTCCAAAGCAATTGGAAAGGTCAGGGACATATGTGGGACAGGAGAAGCACTACAATACAATTTACAAAATCTACTCTATTCGATTCGGTGAATATGTTTAATAGCTTCAGTGGCGTAGGGTATGAGTAACAAATTAAATTTATGTGTAAATAGCGAACAAACATTTTAATTATGTCTTGTGTTAATCTTTAATTAATAAATGTTTTTACTGCAAGAGATCATGAAGTTGCGTACTTGTTCAAAAATATGCTTTCTGTTGTTCTTTTTTCTTATAAAAAAAAAGAAAATAAATAATTGCTATTACGAATGTTACAGTACCCCGTGGCAGATACCAGGGCAACAATAATTCTATTGTTATCAGCCTAGTAAGGTGGCAGTAGTGCAGTAAAAAAGTGCCAGCCGCAGCAGCGAAGGCATCAATAACAAAAAAAATGAACAGCTAACCGCAACTAACAACAAATAATGGCAATAAAAACAACCACCTCAAGACGAAGGCATTTAACTTGAAATGATCGCAATGTTGGTCTATTCACGGTCTCAAAAATTGTGTTTTCGCACTTGTTTGAAATAATTTTTTTTTCTTTTGGATATGTATGTACGAGCAATTCACAATGCATACATGAATACTTGTGTTTACATATTGTTATGGTGTGCATGTGTTGCATGTGCCTGCGATTGTGTATTCCCTTTTAATTATTCGCAATTAATGTGCATTTTGTGTATTTTTAATTTTGCACAGCATCTAGTTTAAGAACACGCAAACATATCAGCCAGTTTGATAAATGAAAATCATTGAATTTACACAAAGGAAAAAAAAAAGAAAGAAAAGAAGAAAATCATCAACAACAACAACAACAACAACAACAACAACAACAACAACAACAACAACAACAACACATTAATATTGTTTATGCCAAAAATTCATATGTTCATAAGATGCCATAAATTCAATGCATTTAAACTGAATTCGTTTCAGTACGTTTCATACTCTATGCCGTCTCTCTACTCTATGCAACTGTTTCAGGGCTTTAGTAATGCAGAAGGTGTAAAAATCGCATAGACTTTATGGTTATGCTTCTATGATTGGCAACTAATTGCTATAGACGACGCAAGATATGCAAACTGTTTTATTTGCTATTTGATCGTTATTATGCGATTGCTGGCTGCGAATAGCACGTGTACATACATATAAACTTATAGATACAAATGAGATTGAAAATGATAAATTGTTACAAATTTATATGACACTCTTATTTAATATATCTGCAGATCTTGTAGAGATAAGATTGAAAATCCTTGCGACTTGCATTGTAGCTTTTGCGCGGCCTGGCTTATTCCGGATTCGGCAGCAAACAGTTGTCAAAAGTAATGATTGAGAACAATGTTTTATCATCTTATTTGATCGTTGAGTTTCCCAGATTCGCATCATGCATTTATTTATCTTATCTTTTTTAAAAGATTTTAATTATTTTTTCCTTAATCAGAATATTTTTTGCTTCACTTTGTGGGAAACAAAATTGCAAATGTTTTTGAGCCGACACGCTTCCATATGACCTGCAGACTATGAAATAAGTTCGCACTCGCTTTAACTACGAAGAGAGGAGATATCTTGATTCTGATAAAGACGTTGTACTTTCGGATTTAAACAGAAATAGACGCATTTCGGACGCGGAAGCGCAAGATGCGTTCTTAGTTAATACATATAGCATTGTCGTTACGAGGCTACAAATGAATTGTGACTAGTCTTAAGCGCAGAGATTATTTTTTAGTTCAAAAATTGTGTGCATCAATTATATAACAACAACAAAACATCTTGATTCCTGTAGTTTTGAGAATAACCGCATTTTAAATGCTAAAGGTTATCTTAGTATTTGAATGTATTGACAACGTAACGTTCGCTTTGGCAAAGTACACGACAATGGGGTAGCTCGGGGAAGGCATTCCCGCGAACTTAGTCTAAATTTACGCATTTTAACAATGCAAGCGTGCAACAGCATTGTTTGCTTCTGAATACCACGATGCCTTACGTTGTTGCGGACACATTTCGTAGGGTAATCCCCTATAGTTTGAGATTTTGACTTTTGCTGCATCGAAATAGCTTGGATGCCTTTTTTAAACGTTAGTCTTTCACGCTTTAAAAAGTAAAAAGCGTCTGTGTTCGCTGTAAGTCCATAACCGAGTAAACGTATTCTAATATACCTTAGCTAGCCGGAGATTTTAAGGACAGGGCAGAGAACACTTTGCCTACAATTTTTGTGTATGCAGTATTTAGCACTCAGATATACGCATCAAGCGTACAACATGAATCAGACCGAGACATTCTGAGAGGGCCAAATCGTGACGTCCGTTCGTTTAATCTCGGAATTCTTCAAGGCATAGTGTTCAAACTGCTCGGTGTTCAAGCTGCGTAAATATGTCTTTGGATGAATTCAAAGTTTATAAATGAGCGTAATCTGGACACAATCCAAAAAGATAATTCCGTCAATTCCCTGTGATCTACAGCAAGTATACTATATGTAAGATTGTAAGAAGCGTTAAAGTCTTTAGAGGCTCAAGGTGAAAACGAACAAATGCAGTTAATAATAAAGTGAGGTCTTCTTGGAATTCCATATTCTCAGTTAGTAGCCGGGTCTCAGGAGTTCTTGAAAATAACTTCGCCCTTGATTTCAGATTCGAATTTATGTTCTTTCGATAAATTTATATCGTTTATGCATGAATGATAATTTAAATAGACGTGCGATGCTTACCACATGTGTCGCTATCGCTGCCACTATGTTTAAATGTTTTCAAACTACCTAATATTTGATTCGAATTTTTTTTATTTTTTTTATTTTTGCTAATTAATAAACTGTGTACACAATTTCGTTAACTAAGTTTATCAGACAGTCCATATGTCAAAAGTATTTAGCAAGAGTCGCACAATTCTTCAACTTGACACAGAATTTTAAGAACGCATACATAGTCCGCAGGATGCACTAATTCAAACATAAGGCAAACCTTACCGGTAACGGACATGTCTATATATAAACAGCAGTTCGTACGTGTTTTCTTCTTCTGTCTTGAAATAAAACACCGTCTATCAACAGTTAAGCCCGTGAATAGGTAAGTAAATCCGATAACGTATTTTCGTGAATTTTTGTTCAAATAGAATAAAACTTAAGAAAATTGCAATCGGCCTTAGTGGATCTTTTCATCTTCTTAGACTTCTATGATCTTAGTGACTCCCCACTAGGGAAAGCGGTATTTTCTTTACGCAAATTAACAATTGTATTCTTGATACATGGGAAGCCACACCTGTGTCGTTCTTTTCATATGTAGGATGAATGATTTCTGAAATTCAATGGCGAGTCTTGTCATTTTTAATTTCATATACATGTGGATGGTTCGAAATAAACACTCAAACTCATAAGCAGCGTTTTTATCAGAAACGTAATCAAGTTTTTTAACAACAATTTTTTGAAGGCTTTTGCCGTATTTCTTTTATAATAATATGTTCCAACGTCTATGAATATGGTTCATGATGACTTTATGATGCTTACACTTATTATGAACATTTGATCATTTTTGCGTTTCGTTTGCGAAACGTCTGACACACATTGTAATGTATAAGTCTGAGAAAGATATCGCTCGAAGTTGAATCATCTTTTCGCTTGATTACAACATTTTCTTTATATCTACGTTTATGAAATTTGAAATACTATTTCGGCATTTAAGTTGATTATGATTTTGTGAATATTAACCTGGAAACAAAGGTCAGTAAAGCTTATTGGTCGTAAAGAGAACATAGCTGTGGAAGAGAAACAACGGCTGACTAATAAACTATGCACCAATGCTTCGATTAGGTATCCCGCGATATCTTCTAGCCTTTTAAAGAAAATTAAATATTAATATTTTTTACATATCATACTTTAAAAATAATTTATTATTGTTTGTAGCTTCCGCCGCCGACATATGCAGGTTTTCTTCATAAACAATTCATGTTCTTAGTGAGTTGCAGATTCTCAGTAGTAGTCCGTTTGCGCATCCATTATCTGTCCGTGGAAAGTTCGCGGTATAAATTATATCGGATTGGTATCGGTATTGGATTATATCCTCTCTTGGTCTACGCACAATCATATTTCCAAATGGAAATAAAATTTCTAATTTATCATGTATCTAAAAGGGGTATCTATCTATTAGCCGATATATATGCTTGCTGGGGCCAGTTAAGAGACCAATACAATACAATAATCGTCCCGATTGACAAGCCGATACGCTTACATTTAATACAATATTCTACACTTACAATGTGCGAAATGAATTAAAAATTCATTCTAACGCGTATATAATTTTTCCGGTTGTTTTCTTTCCATTGCGTAGATGTCATATATGTGTTTCCCGGTCTAGGAAATGTGCATGCATTGCCACGTGATAAAGATGGTTCCATCTTTTCTAACGAACTTAATTTATCACTCTTATGATCACAGTTGTGATGCAGTTTATCTTTTGCAAAAAAGTAATTCTAGACTGCTTCATACTATTGTGAGCATCAACTCATCATTCGCCCCCATTGCACAAAACGTTGTACGACCTGCCTTCCTCATCGCTATTAGTTCTAAAGCAATTGCAGAAAATAATCCCATGAATAGACAGACCTTCAACCACAATATATATGTAAAGTGAAATGAAAGAAAGTATCATTGGATTGGAATGCAATTAGGCATTGACTGAATTCCAAAACATAATGCAACGCGATCCTGATCGCTAAGCGAATGTGTGGCTCTTTAAGAGAATAAACTTACCAAATACGCCCCCTACCTTCACTACCTACGCAATTAGTCATTTGAACAATGGCTACTGGCCTTATATACTTAATGATCCTGTGGTACACTTTTTTTACATTTGTTGGTGAAAGATTGAAATATAAGTTCTGGTTTTGAACGGCTTCCGATTCTAAGAGATGTAGTCCGCCCTGCAACCATATGCCTGTAGTTCTGTAGTGCTGATGCCCTCCAAAATTGTTATCAGAAAATTAACAATTATCTGCCAGTTCTGTCACTCTGCTTTCAAACGTTCCTCCAAAGTCAATTATAGGTCTCAAGAGTTGATTAAAGATTCCTCGCTTCAATACAAGCCAACAGTAAACAACAATAAATTCACGCCGTGCTGCGATTCACCTTATAATGGTCATGCAGTACACAATGATTTCATCTCTAGTATTCTCTTTTTCGTACAATTTAGCCAGAGGTTAAAATGCTTGTTATTCGAAAAAAACTTTTACGAATGATAACAAGAACAAAAAAGGAAATCTTCTAGGAACGGAAACTTTTTTCATTTTTTTGTAGGTAGGTGTGAGAATAACATATCACAAGAAAAAACAAAAGAATACTTACCGTACATATATCGAACAATAAAGTCGACACGGTTGTCCCAAGAGTAGGCCATTGTGAGGAAATTAAATCGTTTTTAAATTGAACACAATTTATCTAAAATAGAATACAGAATAGATTTGTAAGAGATTTTTCCGAGCATTTATTCTTATTTTTAGTATCACGTCCCATATGCGTTAAACACAAAAATTTTTAAATCGCCAAAGCCAACGACACACCAATAAATATTTGTAAGAATTATTAATTCATTTTTACTCCGATTTAGAATAAGAATAAGTTAACACATAGTTAAGGTAGTACTTAAATAGATTTGTTTTCTTTAATATTATTTCCGTTTCGATAGGTTTTTTCTGCTTTTTTTCACATTACCCACTAATTCCCGCTAACTACCTGAGGACCCGTTCGCTTCTGATTGACAGAATAAGTTCTGAATAAGACAAGAGCTAGAGGCGGTTAAAAAAAACTAAAATTTCTATCGCTCAGTCACTCCTGCTATTCCCTCGCCTATCGAATTCGAGCCAAATTGCAAAGTGCAGATACATTCGTAAAGTAAATGTCTCGCAACATATTTAATTCTGTATATCATTTATATCGTTCGTATACATAGGCTTGCATTTGTACGAGATGTATGACGATCATGACGATGATATGGATGGCGAGTGCTGAGTGGTGGGCGGCACTAAGCACAAGTAAAAACTGTTGATAGCGTAACGAAGAAATACTTCACATATGTTATGTTAGTTTAGATTCAAATGTTGTTGTGTTGCTAGAAATGCTGCTGCAATCATCATTAAATGATTGCTTATTTTCTAATGGGCAAAAGGAACAACAACAACAACAACAACAGCAGCAGCGATAGTAACACAAATTTTCACACATTTTTCAGCGTTGCATTCAATGATGCGGCCGCCGCAGTATAAATGAGTTTCTGTAGCGAAATAGAAAAACAAGCAAAAATTAAATATAAATAATTTTCTTAAAACTAATTTTAGTATGTAAACCGCAAATATACCCATAATATTTTTAATGCAAAACTTATCTTTTGCACAATAAAAGCGTGTACTAAAGTATGTTTGTGTGAATTACAAATAAGAAATTTTAATTATCCGGTAAAGTATTGCAAGCGCAAGCACTCTTTTCAGGTGAATTCTATGATCTTCGCATGCAATATAAACAATCGGAACATGTGTACGCATGCATATATACATTAGGAGATTGTTTTCAAATGAGCTATAATAAGTTTGTTATTACGTTTGTAGTATTTAGAAATACGTATTCGAACGCAACTAATAGATTATTTAAAAGATTTAGGTGCCATAGACAAGACACTGGCTCTTATTTAGTCGATAGTCGACATTATTTAATGAAATCTATTTAAGTTAATGAAATCTACTTAAAATCAGTTAGTTGAATTTGGACTCGCCAAATCACCAATGGGGTTAAAGTAAGACATTATACGATTCCGACCAACCTTACTTACCTTAAAAAGTCCGAAACAAGCGTATGAAAGGAAATTTTAAATATAATTCCCTCATGAATCCCAAGAATTTTCGATTCATATATTTCAGTGGATATTCGCGGCATGCTCAGGAATGCTCAAAGGAACCCTTAGTAAAGTAAAACTAGATAGTTCTTTTCATTCAAGTGTAATAATTTGTCACCAAACAAATCATCATCAAAAACATTCACCAGCCGACTACGTAAACATCGCGACTATCAAGTCAAGTGCGGTAGAGTTTACTTTAGTCCCAGATGTAGTGAGTGCCCAATTGCTAAAGACGCGGATTGGGCACACCCCATTAGGGGTCACCAGCTCCATATCTACTTGTCTTTTTTCGCGTCTTTCTGATCACAACCGTGTTACACCTGATCTCCCCTGAGCGATTGTTCATAATTAAAAAAAAAACAAACACACAGAGCATTTAATCTAATGTTCCGGAACCCGCAAGATTCGTTTCAGGCAAGACGATCGCATCTCACTGTTCGTTTTGCAGGCACCCTATGCGGAATGAGATCGGTTTATTGACACTGCGTTGCCGTCGAACAACTTCTATTTGTTTAGAGTGCTAATGCAGAAAAGCATTTTTCCTTTGGGACTAGGTTCATCTGACTCAAGGAAAATCGCGTAAACGAGTCGACAGATAATCGTCATGGATGTGTATTTGGCTTTGCCCATTTTACAATTTGGTTTCTTATAAGACGGGTTAGTATTCATGCAGATCCATTTTATCGAATATGAGATTTTCGGAATAACATCAGAAAATTTGTTTGTTTAGCGAAAGGGAAAAAATGTTTATTGTAATGAGATGCTTTAATGCACTCTCGATTTTGTATTCCCGCGAGATCCAGTATCGCAACTATTCTTAAAGTGGGTAATTTCATATCATATCTAATTAGCGTCAATGCGGACTCGAAATCCCTGTCTCGTATCTTTTAGTTGCTGATTTTGCATTCAGGTTAAAGTGCAAGAGAAGATTTCTTCAATAACCAAAAATGTGAGTCGTATGTTTAAGAACTCTCTTTGAAAAAAGACGTACTTCGAGCAATAAGCAGCGACTACTACGACGGATCCTGAAAGCCCAAGGCGTTATAATTGTTGCGTAAAGATCTAAAGTTTCGAATACTTTCCTAACTGTTTAAGTGTTCCACTCCGGCTTCGACATCGACAATTGTCAAGTATTACTTATCACTTGTGCACTGTCTAACAGGTTTCTTATAAGCGATTTTTACGAAAGAAAATTTCATGATACATTTCATGGTACAAATTGTTTTACTCAAAGGACTGTCTTCTTCCTTGCCGAGAAGACTTGTGCTCTTTCCAAGCTATTTACGCAAACAATTACTTAATGTCGACGCATTGCCATAAGGGTAGTACGGTGGGCCGGTCGAGTCACTGGTTAAAACAAAGGTTAACCAGAGGGGAAAAGTCTGATGAATGCAGGGAAAGGTGACTGCTGTCAACATTTATACTAGACCGAGAGTTGCATACAGCGTTTATGAAGTTAGCGTCGCTTTTTATGAGTGAAGCATGAAAAGTAATTCCGGCCGCTTTCGGTGTTCATTTCAAAGGGATATTTAATGGTAAAATTGTCTTTGTTAAAAACAAGTTAATGACATTTTTAAAAAAACAACCGATAACTGTAGGCCGAACACATGAGGGCTGTGATGAAACGTATACCTCGATACTTCGTAAGTTTCAAAAATAATATTTTTCGCTAATTTTGCTTTGATGATTGGCTATGGGAAATCGATCAATGTTTGCTGCATGTCAAAACCTGCCCTCTAGACTTAGACATGCATTCTTTGGAAATTGAATGTAAAACGAAGCAATATGTGAAACTGAAGACATCAGTTGCGATAGCCTATGAATGAATGATCTGAAAAGGCAAAAATTATGAGTAAGCGATAAGAACTACCATTATGCTCTATCGAAAGTATTGATTACAACGAAATATTTGTTCATAACTCCAACATCGCTTAATATCGAGAAGTTTACTTGAAAAATTGATAGTATATGTAATAAAAAAATGTCTGCGTTAAAATATAGTATATTTCTCTGAATTATAGGCGAAACGAATTTAAAAAAAAAATTCATTATATCATGTATTTGTGAAATTTTTATTCGATTGTAATCTTTTTGAAAAATATTTGCTGAGAGAAAAAACAAATCCTTGAAATAGTTGTGCATCAGATAAAAATAAAAAATTACAATAATGATGTCCCTAGTTTCAGCTCGATGACTAAAAAATCTAATATATCGTTCTTTCTGCATAAAATACCCTATAGACAGCATTAATGATATAATTTCAGAAGACATCTAAGCATGTCCATGTGTAATGACATAACTATTAAGACTTTTGCTAGAGCTTAATGTAGAAGTTTTTAGATTGAATTCATTTCATATTTCCCTTCAGCCGTATTAATTACCTAATTAAAGTATCGCAGATGCTATGGCCATGATAAAATTTGGTACATTAGTATTGCTATGCGTACGCAAGCACAGATTATTTCAATTGTTTCGTTTAATATATCAAGTCTTTTGAAATTGTGTAAAATGATTAAATTTTAAGATAAACTGCACGATAAATAAATTCTAAACGCAATAGAACGCCGACCATATAATATAAGAATAATGCTAAACTCATACAATAGGTATCTTAGCGAGCCCGTATACATATTTGCATCAAATCTCACTATTATTACTTTTCTTGTACATATATTCGTTTAGCGGGCAAGTAGATGCGCGTGTATGCGCTTTCAATTTAAAATAAGTTTATTGTAAGCGCAAAGAATAAAAATTGCAATAATTCGCTTTTTTACTCTAATAAATTTGTCAATTTGTACAAGTACGTATAAGTACGTGTGTATATGTTTGAAGAAAGGGAGAGAAACAGTAATGTTAGCGAAGCCTCCTCCAAGCCATGTTTACACTTACCTAAGGTCTGACGTACGTCTGTAAATCGGAGAATCTTTAAGCTCTAAACTATTAAAACTATTCTCCGTCGTTATATATTCAGGTCGAATACGCTTACGCCAACATACTCTCCAGTCTTTAACATAATTCTTTAAGTGGATTCCGGATTGGCTTTCGAAACTCTCTGTCGCCGCTTATATCTTTTAGATCGAATCAAGTAGGTACGATCGGAGCAGAAATTTCATCCAACTACTTTACTGCTTTGAAACAAAATTTGACGCAAGTTCTTTGCTAAGATTTTTCAGCCATTGCACCCTATACCATTTATACGATGTTTGTCTACATATTTTTGTGCTCAGCATATTAAGTGTATTATACACACATCTATTTTTCAACACAAGTCTTGTATATAATTCGATCTAACAAATCGCCCCACGTTTATGTATTGGTTATTATTTACCCTTTTTGCCATATGAAATCTTACTTTCTGAAGCAAGCGATATAGGAGGAGGTTTAAAAAATCGCCCTAATGAATCGAAGTGAATCGATCGGTACAAAAAAGGCTGAGTCTATCTTAAATCTAGCTGTCCTGGTGCTAGTTACTTTCGCACAAAGTTAAGATGAATGATAGATTTGACGTATGTCGGTTGGAAGAAGCGAAAGCGAAGAAGAAAGACAAGCCCATCATTTCAATAAGCTCCCGCAATTCAAGCAGAAAGGTCTTCCCACCATCAAAGACGTTAGATACACTTTTGGCATCCAGTATCGCATTCCGTATATTGGCCAGCAGTTTTAGATTACGTAGAAAGTGTCGAGGTAAGCTGTGACCTTTCCTTTATGAAAAGAGTTTTACAGACTACTGCTTCACATTTTTTTTTTTTCGAATTTGTAGCCACCAAAAGAACCTTTCGGCTTTTAAGCCAACACTTTTCTGGATTTCAACACAATTAGGAAAATGTTGCGACCTTGATGCATACAAGTGATGATATGATAAAGCCACCTGCGGTGAATACAATAAGTGTGGCAACGAGTTCCAGCCGAGTGCCTTCAATTTATTTGTAACTAATTTCGCCATGTGTGCTGGTGCAACGTAAATAAGTAAAAAACGCTACCATGTTCGCAAACCGTTTTCCCGGCGTTTCGTAGTCGATCGTAGTTGCTGCGACATTTGCTCTTATTGTACGCTAGCATTTCTTTTGATATAACAAAACACGGAGCACTGCCACCTTTCTGCAATGATCTGCTTTTGTTGACGCTAACCTTTTCCGTGAGAGATTTTCAAAATAAATTCATTTTTCATTCCGCGTGTTGACGCGATGCAAACGCGATTCTTTTTCATATCTTCGAAGTAGTGTTTTATGCATTAGTATTCGACTTTTCATCTGATCGACTTTTCTGAAGATGTATATAAGCGTAAAATAGAATGCATAGGCCACATATTATCTGATTTTGAATTATATAGAAAAAAAGGAAACCTTCAAAAGATAGGAAAAAATTTAACAGTTAAGGCACGGTCTGCTTAAAGTTTGGTCCAGGTCGAAAATTACAAAAAAATTATCTTAGAATGCGTCGTTCTTCAACGCATACCTGCCGCAAATTTTTTGCCTAACTGGATCCTTTAGATAGTTCACATGCGAGAAATGATTTCATCAATGGCTTTTAGTGAAGATCTTCGCAATAAAGATAATATTCGTCAGAATGTTTCATTTATGAGAAAAGTACTGTACAGTACGGTAGGAATGTTTGAAAGCATTTAGATACAAATTCTTTAAGAAATTATATGCAATCAAAACTAGTTAGGCACACATTGATTCACTTCTTTATACTAATTTGTCAACAATGAAAATAACTTAATTTAATGTAATTTAAATATTTTTATCAAATTCCTGCAAAAACTTGGTAAAAATTGTTGCTTTCCTCTTTTAAATTAACAAGCATCAAATAATCAAAGTATATTTTTCATTGAAAGAAATTAACGCTTAAGCTTGGTTAAGCTCGTTTATTCTAGTAATAAAAAATATTTATTATTAAACAATGGCGGTGCGTTAATTTTCTTCTTTTATGCGCAGTGTCTAGCGATAGATTCATGAAATCTGTTGCTATGCAAAGAAAAGTATACAACGGGCTCTCCTTTCAAATCGAAAACGTTGCAACAGGCACATATCTGATCGAAAGAGGAGGTAGGCGTCGAGGATTCATTGTAAGCAAATTGGTTACAACATAATCTTATTCTTTGCACATAACACTGATGTCTATGCAACATCCAGAGCCACTTAAGATAAATCAATCGATTTAATCACGTCGTCGTACGATGTCTATCCACATACTTTTGTGTTACAACAAACGGCCTCCATTTCCGAAATATTTTAATGAAATTCAATATATTGGCATTTTGTAGCGCTGTGTGTTCACCCCTATTAAAAATCCATTGCACCATTTTCGCGACTATTTAAAAAATATCAATCAATGAAGAAAATTTGCAATTTTTAATATTTCCCGACTAAAATCTGTCAAAAATCGTGTTTTGGATGGTACTCGACCATTCGATTGAAGCCCCACCCATTAGATAGGTGTTGTTATAAAAAACTAAGCTTTTATGTGACACTAAAATCTGTTTCTTAGCATATCTTTTGATCCCTAAACATATATCTGAAAAATTTGGACAACTAGTTTGGCAACAACGTAAACGTTTGCTATTCACTATAGGTGAACAGCTGCAGGTCTTGCCCGATTTTAACTGGTCTTTAATTTATATGACGCTCTTAGTTAAATTATTACCACATCTGATATATGTTGCATTAGGTTAAATTCGAGTAAAAAGTACGGGGAATACTCGCCAAAAAACATGCTTTCGTTCGAATATCGAATCGCTCGTAAAAGTGCGGCGATATCATAGCGAAATCACTTTACTGGTGCATCTCACATATGGAAATCGTACAGCTGAGATATGGGAGATTTTAATTTATATGAATGTGAGAGGATGGGGTCATGTTTTTTTTGAACGCATTTCAATTTCTCCCAGTAAAAATGGGCAAGGCATGAATGCCATAAGGAAAAGTGTAACGAAAGGGGTCTGAGAAAATTCGTTTGCCATGGTTTTACTTTCTAAGGTTTTCCTTGCGGTGCCCTGCCAGACAACGCGAACGTCGATGTACTCCGGCCTATAAACGAACTTGAACAATATTTGGCAGATTGAGATGACACATATTCATTTCAAGACATTGTCAAGTATGTGTAGTTTGCAATTTTCTCATTTTCTTGCGTCGATTCATGGGTACACTCAATACGAATGACTTCAGGAAAACTTCTTATTTAATATCCAACTTTTTGAACCGGATGTGGAATGATCGACAACATTTTCTACATCAATAACAATGTTTTTAGCCTAACTTCCCATGTTGAGACTTTAGCTTGGACTCATCTATTCAAGGCAAATGCGTTTTCCAAACTTCTTTACTGAGCCAAATATTGAAAGTTTTAATGGTCCATCATTCTCAAAGATTTTGAGTACACTTAGTGATATTGGCATTTAGTTTTTTTTTACCAATCATCGGTTATATATCACATTCGCCAGTTGTAAAAAATCGACTATTGTCACTTGTCTAAGCGAGAACAGTTAAAATTTAAGCGCGTTCTCTAGTCGAATAAGAATATAAAAATAAGTATTGCCTTCGAATAGGGGAGGTTTCAGCATTTTTTTTAATCAGCGCCGTCATAACGTACACATTCCCACACAGATTTACATTTTTCTAAACCTATATAAAACTTTTGCAGCCAATATCTTATAATTAGAATAGCAGCATCGAGGGAAAAAGGTTTACATACAATAATACACATAATAACAAAAAAAAAAAAAAAAAAAAAAAAAAAAAAAAAAAAAAGAAAAGAAAAGAATTAAGAGCAAGAGAACAAGCAAAAAGCCTTCAAAAAGTTTAATTCATTACAACTACCGCTAATTTAAATTTAAATCGAATGACTTTTTCTAAAATGATTTTCTTAATATTATGCTAAATTCAAATTTTAATATGCGTATATTCGAGAGGGTATATAAAAAAGAAAAGAATATGCGACGATGTTATTTCTGATTTGTTTGTATTATTGTTTAATTGTACGCGTTTCTTTCGTATGCAAACAAGTTTTTTCTTTCTTTATTATTTTTACGAAAATCACAAGAAAAAGGAAAAACCTTATCGCGTCGAATTTGTTAACTTAAGTCGTCGGATCATTGATGTATATATTTAAGACCCCTTTCTTATAAACCTTGGCAGCATTTTCTAGCGAGCTTTTAGCTTACGAATGTTTAATTACAAGATATGTCGCAATGAAGACTCATTCCCTGAACATAATGATCGTATATTGTATCGTGCACGCTACATGTTCTTCTGTGAGATTTGACAGCAGCTACTATAAACGTTCAACTTGAACGACATACGTCCAACTTATTAATTTTTAAGTTTCTTTCAGCACCTTGGGTAGTGAATCTAAAACGTAATATGAGGAATTTATTGGCTCACCATTGAAAAAAATAAGAAAAACAAACTTTAAAAAAAATGTATGGAAAGTGATCTGCTTTGGCGTATTCTGCTGCTAGGCATACATTCAATTACCTCAACCACTAATGGGGGAAACAAGAAGTGTGGCAAAGTGGCAAAGCAAGGTTGAGGTTAATTCCTACAATTTTAAATACATCATTTAGAAAGAGTCGATCAAAATTGAACGCCTGATGGTCAATTAAAGCCTGCAGTCATTTTAGAGCGCTTTCTATATTTCTTTACACAGAATAAGCAAAATTATTAATCCCGAAACTAACTGAAACCTCCTATCTTTTCGTTCAATAATGCAATCGTTGACCTAAAAATACATCTCATTCCTATATCAAGGCTTAACAAATAGGTAATGCAGTCTTTACGAAGTTAGGCATATTTTTGTGTTTTTATTATTATTCACGTGGGGGCTAAACTTTAATTTGTTTAACTTGTCTAATCACGATAAACGTGCGATCGTCGGTATAGTACATATTTCGGCGGGAAAGTCCATCGGACATACTTCTACTAAGTTGTTCTCACTTCTTATCTTTCTCTCCTCACATCTTTCTTTCCATAACTGCTCACACGCATAGGACATACGCTCCGAATGATTGATTACAAAAAAAAAAGGTTAGAAAATTATATTCGTGGTCACGACCGAATCTTTTATAGCTATCATCGTTATCCTAAAAAAGACAAAAAAAAGTAAAAGCATCATATGTTCGGGCTCTATAAAATGGAATGGGCGCAGCCGATTTTTTCTATTTTCAAAATAAAAGTTTTTATCGCACAGGCGTGTGGGCGTTGCAGCAGATCTTGATTGTAATCAGGAATATGTATACTTTCTGGGGTTTCTAAGGCTTCCTTCTGGGCGTTACAAACGTTTTGACAAAATGAACACACCCATCATCCCTCGATAAGGGGAATAAAAGAAGTGCTTAATCTGTTATCAACTACTATACCAAGATATCGCTTAGACTCAAAGAATTGAATATACTTGCCTCATATTTTAAGATTAACACTAACCCCATTATGTCTGGAGCGGCCAAATAGAAAAGCTTTTAGATAGAATTATGAGGCAATCAATTATTGATTCATTTCTTTAAGTTTCAAAAGAATCAATTGATCAGGCTGGTCACAACTTAAAAGGGTGGAAGTATCGTTTCAGCGGGCGAAATAAGTTCTTGGCTCACTTCTACCTACTTTAATAAGTTGCTTTACAAAAAGATTAAAGAGAATAGTAAAGCATAAGAGAGAGTCTGTCAAAGTCCTGCAAAAGATCCAGAGTGACAAAAAGAGGCATTTTATGCCGCAGATTCCCAGGGGCCTGTTTACGGTAAGTAAAAAGTGAATTAGCCCAATCGATAAATTAGACATTTTTGCTATTACTGAGAACACTTATTTTCAAATTTTCTAGCGCCATAAAATGAAAGGGTGTTAATAGGTTAAATCGGCGGGAATTACCACAGTCGCAACAATAAATGGACGAAGCTAAAATTCGTCACAAACATTCCTTGTTGGATTAGAAATGCGAGGTTAAAAAGTGGGCGTCATCTGTTCGCAGAGACGCCCACAATGGCGAGGAAATTAAAACAATCTCACCAAACACCGACAATTTGTCCGTCTTTTCGTCCATAAATTTCGGTCTCATGAAGGCATTTTCGAAAGCCTGAGCCCCTGATGTGTGTTAGGATCATTTCCGTGTTCAATCGAAAATACCTCCAATCCAATGGTTTACTAACGTGTCCACAATTAACGGTAAAATTCGATCTAATGGGAAATAAGTTGGAACTAACACATTTTCGGGTTTCTTCGGAAGTTGTTTCAGTTTCTTCCACTCTTCCAATGTGGAAGAGGACGCTCTGCGTCCTCGTATTTGTGATCGATCATTTGTGCTCAAATTTCAGTTTCCTATCTTTATTCTTGCGACTGCGACGATTCACAACACGGCTTTTTTAGAAATAGGTACCGAAAAATAGCAAAAGTGGGCGTGTCCCAGAAAAAAGGGTAGATATTTGCTGCATTAGTTTTTTAGAAACCAATATATAACATCTAAAGATATCGACTTCCTTGTCCTGAATTTTTAAATTAAAATTAAAAACCTGCCAATTTGCCGGGTTGCGTAAACCTAGTGTTAAGATGTAAGGCGCCAAGGGATAACCTTCTCAACATGTTTACAAAACCCAAAAGAAACTCCACAACTCCACAAAGGATATACATTCTTGATCATTATCGAATTTTCAACTGATTTAAAGTTATCGTCTGTCCGTCTATATTATGTCTGCCGTAAACAGTCTTTTGGCCGCAAAAATTTAGCTATCGGTTTCAAATTTGGCAGAAACATTGGAAGTTCTTGCGTACAGCCTGGTATTAGAAATGGACTGAATATCTACAGTAAAATCGAAAAACTCATCTACGGCTGTGTTATAATTGATTAAAATTTTATTTTTTTGTCAAAGTGTTGCTCGAAAAACCTAACAAAGTGTGTAACTTCTTGGCCACCTGAGCATGTCCTTTGATTCGTCTATTTAACTATGTAGTATCTGTGGCAAACATTGTTCCGTTAGCGTAAATGAAGACGTCGGCTAGGAAATCGGAAAAGGTTTTGAAAATGATCAACTCTAGTGAAAAGAAACACCTACAGCATCCACGCGCCTATGCGAAAATAACTGAGAACGCCATTGCTTTGTAAGTTTTTGGCTCGTTGCTCATACACTACAACAACAGATCGCGGCAAAGTATAATTTTCTTAGTTGTTTTATTTGAGTTTATAGCAGATCTCTACTACTACTACTACTACACCTAAGTAATTACTCTATATGGTGCGTCAATGATATCGGGCTAATGTTAAAATCTCCTTTAGATGTCGAATTGGTTTTCAGTTTTCAATATTATATCGCACCCATTTTTTACCACTCATCACGATCCAGTAGCGTTTTCTTTTTTAAAAGTAAAAAATTTTTAGAGATATCCTACGCTGTTCAAGTATATTTTTAATATTAGTTAGAAATCTCCAACTTGCAGGGATATGCCGAAATAAAATGTCGATAAAAGTAATGAAAGTAAATAACTATTTTCAATGGCTTTGGCTGTTGTTGTTGACGTGAAATTTGAAAAGGGATATATGAAAATGGAATTAACGAAAAATTCTGCTGTTCGGTGCGTATTTGGGTATATAGACAGGCAAAGTTAGCATGGAATTTAAAAATATCAAGTTGGTCATTGTCATCATCAATAATATTAATAACAATTCAATTTATTAAAATTAATTTTATATGGCTTCCAAATTTTTCATAAACTTTTTAAAGGTTTTATTAAGGTTTCCGACATAAACCTTCGCTGTTTCCTTCTTTCTCTGCTGAGTCGAAGGCGTTGGATATCTAATCTAAGAAGTATATTTTATTATGTCAAAAACGACTTTGACTGTCTGTCGAAACTTACCCTTGCTGTGGAAAGGACAAACGATTACTCCTATCACTCCCTTACATGTTCACAGGATTGACTGACTTGTACGCTGTGCAAAATTACATCATTTATTCATATTTGTTCATATTAAAGTTAACCTTTTAAACGTAATTACTTGTTTTAATTTATATTTTATTTATTAAGCTTTGTTTAATATTTTTATGATTTATGATTTTAATTCTTTCACCAATTTTTCTTCCTTTAAATATCTCTCTTTACACTAGTTTGCTGTACATACATCGGTGATGGCACGAAATGTAACGAACGGGAAGCCGAACGTGATACGACAGCAATCGAGTAACATCAACCCAAATAGCGATGGAATCGTTCCGGTGTTTCGTAGTGTATGATAGGTCGACATAATGAGAACACCAGAAGGTTCTCCAGAAATAATTGCGATTTTGTGAGATCTTCTACGCAGCCATTTTGTTTTTAAAACATTATTAAAAAAGGTGCAAGAAGGATACAAACACATGTAAAAATTTTGTTTCAATGAATTCATTGATCTTTGGATAATAAATTCGAAAAAATTTTCCAAAAATTATGTTTTATTGACATTAGTGGGATAGGCCATACTGTTGCGTATACCATGAAAACAAAACTTTTACATAGACATATCAACGTCGTTGATCCTTAGAAGAACCGATAAGAACTTATTTATACAACAGTTATTCCTTTCCTAACTTCAAATTTGCAACTTATATAGTCACTCTACTTTAAATATTTCATGAGAGCTTCAGAAATGTTGAAAAAGGAGAAACAAGAATTATATCTTTTGGCGAACACTTTGTACGCACGATTAAATGAATAATAGATTCTTTATAAAATTTCCCCGTTGATGACCATAGCACTTAAATAAATAGTAATTCTCTTGAAATTTTTGTATATCGATATATATGTTTTATTAAAAACTACTTAAAATACAATAGTGTATAGTACTAGATTAGTGTTGAAATTACGTTTTGTTGTTAATCTAATTTTTCTCATTAATATTACGTACAACATAAACTATTATAATTATATTTGCAAAATCAATTTGTATATATTTATAATATGCGGATGTGTTGCGTCTATGTCGGAAGAGACATTTACTGAAAGTTTACCTTCTTTTTTTAATATAATCATTCATGAAAGGTACTTTAGAGACACAGGGGCGTAGACAGGATCACATTAAATTAATATTTTTGTTTTTCTTTTTTGAATGGAGAGTGAGATGCAAAGAGAGGAGGGTGGTTCGGTTGTTTTTCTTGAATTTTTTATTTATATTTAACTTTTTTTTTTCTACCTTTTTCGTTATAGTTGTTTCTTTTAACTATACTTATACAAATGTTTGCATATAAACTTTTTTGTTGTCTGTTTATTTTCCTTGCTTAAGAAAATAAAGCAGAAAGTGTAGACTTGGAACTGTTAGCTGAACTATCTTCGATTTTCTAAACTCACACCTGTACAAATTGTATTTCTCTATGGTTTTAATATTAAAAAAGAAAAAATTAAAACAAAATCATTTTCCCTTTATATGTAATTTATAATTTGTATTTACTTGTAATTCTATAACACTTCTTATTCTTTTGTTTTTATTTATTCAATACTTGAGGAAAGTTAGTTTAGCTTATTTCTAAATTACACTTTACGTCACCTTTTCAATGTATAACCATATAACTATTTTTTTGCATATATTAAAAATTAAGCATTAATAATTATTTTCTATTTATTAATAATAAAAACTGTTTAATAAAAAGAAAAAAGAGAAGAAAAATCCTTACTGAAGGCCACATGGAGCGTTGAAATATGTAAGAGAAGTCAAGGGATTAAATCACTCCATAAATTCAACGGTATAAAATATATATATAATTAGTTCATTTTCTCTCTATAAGGAATCCATAAAATACTTCCTTTCGTAACAAATCCATATCCCATTCAAATCAATTTTATTTATTAATTATTTTTGCTAGCCAGCACTTTCACATACGTGTGTTTGGTTACCTTAAAACATTTACTTCAACTTAAATTATTATATAAATATTAATATATATATATATATATATTTTTATATATTTATATATATATATATATATTTATATATAATATTTTATATATATGTATATTTTGTTCTTTTTAATCTAGGTATGTATATGCGTATGTATATATATTTTTTTTTGCATATCAGTATATATAATATCTATGCACAATAAGTGTATCTCTTCTTCTTCTTATATACATATATACTTAGATTATAAACACATTCAAAACGCGATATATTACAAGTTAACGATTCGATTTTTTTCACTTTTTGCCAATTTCGTGTGTAGACACCCATATGTAGCCATACGCAAACACACATACATTCACATATAGATGAGCACAAGCAGAGACATTCACTCCTGTAAGCATTCCCTAACCTAGATAGATTTGATTTACGTAACACATACATGCATTATTATATATATACCTACATATATACATACATATATATATAAGAATAAACATCACATCATTTTTATTATAATTATATAAAAACACAAAACGTTTGTAGTTAGGAATTTAGAAAATTTACGTTTCGCTTCGTTTAAATTTTATATAAAACATTAATATAGAAATCAAACAGACACAGAAACAACGACGAAAGCCTTATTCCCTTAACATGAACTTTGAGTACCCACAGCTAGTCCAAGTGGCAACACCATCTTGGGTTAATTGTTGTCTACATTTATGTGAATATATAAAAGAGAAGTGAAAACAAGGACAGCAAGGAAGTGAAACGCCAACCATTAAATATCCTGCGTCACTTCGTCTAATACAATTTTTCAATTACTTTCGTGACCAAAATACCGGAAATTAAGCCTTACTACCATGTGAAAGCATATTTAGCATGAAATCCATTATACCGGCGCGGACTCAAAATGTATGCTGACATTGTCCAAATTTAGTAAAACTAATTTTTTTTTCAAAGATCTTATTATATTCGCCATAGATTATCAAAAATTAGATTGTTGACATATATTGCTCTACTTTTCATGACAACGCTTATGTGGGATGAAGTTTAAACAGTAGACCCAGATGGTCCAAATACGATGCAGTTAATTTGTATGCCAAATTGCTGTTATACTTCAAAGTTCATCTTAAAATCTTAAAAAATATTACTACACGATGTTTGTTAGGAAATTTAAAAAACTCAAATTTTTTTCACATAATTTTTTCAAAGTGCGTCCTTGGATCGACAACAACATAACAAGTTGGACAATTTCATCAAAATATATTAAAAATTGCGACCTGTTAGCTCGTTCAACACAAGATACACGAACAAACATCGGATAGATCGACGGACAGACAAGCTTAAGATAATTCAAAATATGATTCTGAGTTGAATGATATAATGAAAGGTTGATCTACGTTAAATCTATCTAACACAAATGGTGCAGTTTATAAGAAAAAGCACGTTTCATGTATCCCTAATATACTTACATGACTATGCCTGGACTATTCGAGTTTAAGGACTTTATGTAAAGTTTTTTAAAAATACTTCTGAAAATTCGAAAAGCTCAAAATACGACTAAAAACACAAAAAACGATCCATACCTTATAACGTAGACATGTTGTTTATTGAAAACTCGGCACAAAAGTTTTGGATCAATATAAAAGTTGAAATTTACGATCAGGAAATTCACCGATGATCGATCGTTGATACAACATTTAAGCGGATATTGTTAAATTTACTAATGGTTAATAAGATTTTCGTTCGTTACACGAAGTTTTTGCACGGTTTTATTTTAATACGGTGTAAAAATGCAATTCAGTTTCTATTTTCGATGATGCCCTTTAAGATAGTAGGGTTTAAAAAGTCTTCGATTTATCTTAACAATCAGCAACTGCCTAATATATATTAAAAAGCATGAGGAACATATTTTTTTGGAGGCATAATCCCCGTACGAAAACCAATGTAGCGTAAACCGCCGTCAACAGAAAATATTAATCTGATACAAACATTTCGCGAAATCAGTCGAAAAGCCAATGCAAAAATGACTCCGACCGATCAATCTAGACGCCAATAATTAACAAAATACTTTATAATCTTTATTTACTGGGTATCATCGATTCATCGAAAGATGAATATGACTTTTTTCCTTAGATAGATCCTTAGATTAGATAGATTTAATTTTCTTGAATTATCAATTTCTCTAATATTTATAACTAATTTAAAAATATGAGTCAATTCAAGTCACCTTTATTACTGCGCCAGTATTTTTATGTTTGAATTTCAGTAGAATATTCTCTGTACGAAGGTGTGCAATTATCTAACCAATCAATAAATTCTATAAGTTGGATGTTAATTCAAACGCAGCAAGGGTTTTTCGACCTTTTCTATACTACGTGTAAATTGCAGCGGACGGTCATTTCGTTTATCTCATTTTTATGTAAGCAAAAAAATAAATAAAAAAACATAAAGCGATCGGTATTTTTGGAATAAAGAAAAAATCATTATACGCCTGATTTATTAAAAAATTATTATTTTGTTTTTTGAAAAAAGTAGTGATTTGGAAACTATTTTCTTGAAAAGAAAAGTACAAAATATTTATCGGAAATATAACTCAGCACATTTTTCACAACCTTTAGATAACGTTAGATAATCGCACAATTTCGGGCCCTATTTTCATATATGATAAAAAGCATGCGATTTCGTATACGCACGTATACGTTCTTTTTCCAATCTTCTTTCTTTTCATCTTTCAAAACTTGATACAAGATGTACAAATAAATTTTCGAGGTCCTCTGGAAAAATGTAAATTTCGTAATGAAAGTATAAGTGGTCTTTTAAGGCTGACTTTGTAAACACCCACTTTTTGAGTGTTTTAAAAAGAATGCGAACACTGCTCAGAAAGACGAAAAATCATTGGTTGAAACACGTGATAGTTAACGGGCAAAATGTGCGAGGAATACAGAGAGAGTGACAACACTGCTAACGTTTCCTGTATGGACTTTAAAATAAGAGCGGAGCGTTATAACACTATAATGACTTTTTGCATATATCAACCGACTTCTTTTAATGACCAGTACAATTGTTGTCTGTAGCGAACTTCGGCGTTATAGTGCTCCCAAAAGGAGGTGTCCACGGTGTTCGGCTTTGCAATTGATGTTAATAGTTCTTTTAATCTACACCATTTTAAAATAAACGAGAAAAGTAACGCTTCACAAAGACGTCGACCTATCGCAAGCACACAAAAAATATAGCACATCAGCGCTACTGCTGCGTGGGGATCAAGGATTTTACTTTGGAAGTCAGGCTTTGACAAATTGTCCAGGAGGAAGCAACACCATTTCATTCTTGTGCATCAACGAAACTAGCCATTTCTAGGCCAAGGCGTAACTAGCGATGGGGATCAGATTTAAATAGATATTGAAGTGGCCAATGTTGAATTGCAACAATTGAAAGGTTTTTGGTGCATTTGCAAGAGAACAGTTTTTTATAAGCTATTAGCACGTGGACAAACACAATTATCTAGGATTGTAAACAATTCTCTTAATATAGTGTGAAAATGTAAATAACGACAACATCACCTTCACTACGGCGACCCCTAGTCACCAGTCACTATTTACCGATCAATAAACGTCGCAAAAACTTGACTAAGCAAAAATTTAAAATCTCCGACACTCGCAGTATTTCCGTGATACACGAACTGTTTTAATTTTTAAAATAATTTGAAAGCAAAGCAATTTAAATATCAATTCTGTTTAAAAAAAGATTTTCAAGTTGCAAAAAATTTTAAGGCTTGTAAGTCTTCTGCGAAATATTTGACACTTGCACTTACGAGGGTGTACTAAATTTTTACGAATATTGGCGACTTTTTATATGACTTGGGCCAAAGATAGATATGAATAGTCAGATTTTTGCATACATTCCGCATACTATGGCGTACTTTGAAAAATTCGTCACGATTTGGGGGAGGTTATTAGAGGCCAGTCTTACGCGTGATATAACCTTTTAACTTATTTGATTTCAATTTTTTTCATAATCGGGCACAAACTTCTGCAATCGCCTAATATTCAATCAAATGTAAACGTAGATATGAGAAAATAAAATAAACTAAGATTTTACTGGTCCTGTAAAAACTTTGGTGAGTTTACACTGATGGCGATGCATTTAAGGCTAATTAACGTGAGTTTTTTCGTCTATTTAATTTTTGAATGTTAGAACAGAATAACCTTTCTTAGGAAGTTTGTTTTTGCTAATCTGTATACCAAAATTCGTGGGATAGGATTTTCAGTATAAAATAATGTATAGACGTTTGCAAAATAAGAAAAAAAACATTGTTGCTGTTATCTTATTTACTACCTTTCACTTTTTGTTAAAAAAGGAACATATTTCGGGTAACTTTGTAATTTTTTTCATATAGTGACCAATCTATATTTAATTAAATAAAACGTAATAGTTCTTTTTAGTATACGGACTCAATAAGCCCTCTTGATTTGGAATTTGAGAAACATATTAATCCCTGAATTAAAAAAATACAAATATAAACTGATTTAATTTTGATTTTGATTTTGAAATATTAGCTAAACAAATATCCAAAGTAATAATAGAAAAAAAAGTCAAATATATATACATATGTGTATACACATATGTATGGTTTTACTTATAGATTTCATATGCTTATATATAATATACAAAAATAAAGAAATTTATAAAATAATTCCAAAATTCGTTTCAATTCAGTGCAATGCTTCTAATACAAATAATTATTGAGTTAAAATACATAGGTCATTAGTTGTTTGTTGTTTTATAAATAATTTCATTTTTATGATTTTTTTTTTTAATTTTTCTCTTGTCTGAAGGCAGCAGACTAGTGAAGAGAAGCAAAAATTAGAAATATTTTTTGGTCGACCCCTAGCCAGTAATCGTAATTGAGTTAGTGAATGAATAGACAGGTGGCTGTCGTCACAAGTCTCTGTCGCATATATGCTTTCCTATGAATGTTCGATTTTTAAATTGTAGTTTCTAATAAGTTATTCTTCGGGTATACGACGATATCCGGGTGGCGGTGGTGGTGATTGTAGATTTGTAGCTGAACTTATACTTCCGAAGGACGATTGTGACGCAGATGGGCACATTGGAGAAAAATTGGTAACAGCTTCGAGGATTCTTTCGTCTGGATGATAGCCGGCTGTATGTGAGTTAACGGGTGAGCAGCTTGAACGGGTTCTTGCTGTTGTAATTGATGATGATGATCTTCCGCGGGGACCCTGCATCACGCCTTCGAATTATTATTACCAAAAGAATAACATCATCAAATCATAAAAATAATCGTAGAAATAGAAGAACAAAAAAATATATAGATTAATAATTTCAAGAAAATTATTTAAAAAGTTTTAGGGTCAGCATCCTTTTTTTTTCTATTGATACTAATTGGTATTAATGTAAGATAGTTGCGCTTGTCTGCTGCATGTTTAGTGTTTCTTTATGCTCACAATACTCTGCTCAGCAGTGTAATCAGAAAACAAGATTTTTCATCAAGGATAACATGTGCTTTTTTTTGTTGTAACATTGTTCGATAGAGTACATGTATATACGTGTATCAAAATAACATTAACAACAAAGAACACAATAAATAAAAAAATCGCATGCCAGCATCTAATATTAACATAAAATAAGTTAAATACAAATAAAATACAACAACACGATCAATTCAACTCTCTGTCCCCTTTCTATTAACATGAACACAATGAACACATATACATGAAAATATTTTCTACTTGAAACGAGAAACAAAAAACAATGTAAGATTAAATTAATGGCGACAAAATCAACTTTAAGAATAATAGAAATGATTTCAGCGCAGCACAACCATCCAAGTTGATGACCTTGAAATCGCGGCATAGTACGAGTCAAACTTACGATGTAACGGATTGCAAAAAACATTGAGCTTTCATCATTCGAGTCTTCTCAGTTACTTAAGAAGGTCAGCGTCGAAGTTTGTCCGACAGGTCTACAACAACTTCAGTGATTTACGTACGTAAATTAATTTCAAAATAATTTCTGATTATTATTTTGTGGAAGGTAATAACAATTTACACCTGATCTGCAGGTTGAAAACAATTCATACATTATAAGCTCATTATTTGGACATAATTTCGATAAAGGCTTTGGAAGGGAATGATGACATATTGAGAGGAGGTAAGGTTGCGTTGACAACAAAAAACGTACAAAACCTAGCAAGTGCTGTATAATCAAGGATTCCGAAGAAAAGGAAAAGCAACGTGTGGATGATTTATTGACATTCTAAAATTATACGGTAGTCAATAAAGGAATAATTATGTCTCATTCATGAAGACATTCCCGGTATCCAGTCTTCACATTATTATTTCGAAAAAAGTAAAAACACTATAGTGGAACAAGACCCACCACTAAATAGTTGGGCTACTTCGCTTAACGCTTAAGTTATTCATATCACGATTTTTTAAAATATCGTCTTATAATATTGAAAATTGTCGAAAAAATGATACGATCCGAATCATTTTCAATAGCTCTCGTGCTTGGGCCAAAACATGTAGATGTACCAAATTTCATCAAAGTATCTCGAAAATTGTGACCTGTAGGCTGTACACAAGAAAACAAAACAGACATGGGACTGGCAAGCATAGATCCATTCAGAAAGTGAGTATGTGTTCGAAGAAGAGGTATCAAAATATCTTAAAAATTAGGACCTGCAAATTGAACACAAAAATGCATGCGTATATCGCAGAGGGACTGACAGATTGACAAGCTTAAATCGACTCAAAAAGTTATTCTAAATCTATCGCCACAATAAAAGGTGAGTCGATCTCAAGTCCTTGTGGATATTGCAAGCACCCTCACAAACTTAACATTCACTTGTACCTTATTCAAGGAGCGTAGCGTATAAAAAAGGCATTAGGCAAAAGGCAATTGCAATTTTTTTCGTATATAAAGATTTTTTTTTTAATATAACGGGTTATACGAGTAAGGATCCAAAAAATGAATGATATAGAAGCAAGTAGCAAATTTTCCGCGCTTCAATTTCATTGGCGTTTAAGTTAAAACGCATACGGATTGATTGTTTCCAGGTGCTTTTGTAACATTGCCCCTCACAATTGCAGCCAGTTTTGGTACTTCGCGTGCGTTGGACCAGTGAATGAATGGAATCTTTTTGTTCTAAACGGTCGTCAATCAGAAAAACCTCCGCTATTTTTTTTCCTTTCTTTATATGACCAATCACTCAGAGGACGTCCGCTATTCGCGTAAAGCGATGATGGTCAGAAACAAGTGAGGAAAGAAAGGAAGGCATAGAGAAGTGGTGACCGTAACCTAATGAGTGCTTATGGAATAGGTAGGTGCTATGCCTTTGTTCACTGAGTACTCACTATAACTACGACCGAAGCAAACTCTACGGCATTGAGACTTGAATTCGCGAACACTGACTTGGTACTCGCGATTCTCACGTACTCGGTGATGGTCAGAAACAAGTGCACATATAGAAAAGATAAAGGGGGGAGTAGTGTTCGCCGCTACGGGGGAAAAACCTTAACAAGTCATTAAAGAACGAAATGCTGGTCTCATGCGGTGCAGCCAAGTACAAAATACGTAGGTCGTTAGAAGATCGGATAGTTCTTTGAAAAAGACTTAATTTGTGGACGCACTTCTTTTATCGTCTTTTACCGCATGTCATGCAATAAGCATTGACCAATCTATCGGTGACGCATTGCGCACACCTTCTCACCATATCTGGCTTTTTTACAAAGTTAACAGAGAATCCTTGTGGAAATTGGATTTACGATACGAACAAGAGTTAAAAGCGCCGAGAAGATATTTAAAATAATATAAGATCTGAGAAGTTTCATCGCCGGGGGGAAACGCTTTGAAGTACGAAAACTACGCATTAGGTCGTTCGCACTTATTGAGGGAAATGTTAACAGGAGAACCAACATCAGAGAAATCTTTATAGAAAATACATTTCACAGGAGTCTTAACAAGCAACTTTTCGTAAGTTTTGAATATACAACGAATGAGGCCAGGCTGCAACCTCATTATAAATACCAAGTGATTAAAACTTAAGGTAGCTTTGCAGTGTACTCTTGTTGAACTGGATAAATTTTTAAGTTTATTCGGTTGTTTTAGCTAATTTTAGTTTAACTACTACTGTCGGAACCCATCGTATTTACAAGATGTATCTACGAAAATTAACTAGCAGAACTCTATTTCACGTCGCTGCATTTCTGATGTTTTTCCCAGCGAGGCTAAGACTTGCTCTCCACAAGCACAAAAGTAACGTCATGTCCTGGTGTTAGCCTTTCTCAACAGGGTCTCTTCTCGATCTAGTGAAAGAATGCAGAAGATTTATAATAGAATCAGGATCAGTGGGCTTCGCGACTGACGAATGTTCTTGCGGCTTTTGGGGTAACACGTATACCAAAAATCTTGCAATTAAAGCTATGCTAGGTTCTGAATAGGCCTGCTTCTGCGCAGGTTATCATCTCACCTACTCTGTTTGCCAGTATGCTTTCAATTTTTTTGTTTTTTATTTTATATTCATATTTGTCTTCTAGATACAATAGGTAACTTAAGCTCGTTAGCAAGTTGTCTTCGAAGAAATTATCTAATGCCGTACCAGGCATCTAAACATGAAACCGGAATGTGGCCGTAAGTAAGCCTAACACCGATGGACATATTCTAAATAACTGTCTGCAATTGTGTTTCTTTTATAGCTTGAACATCCGGCAACATTAAACAGTCGTAATATCAACGCGAAAAAACGCAATCAAAATGTCGAGTTCGAAATAAAGGGCATTCAACAACAACATTATCTGCGTTGTGTTACAACTAGGTGAAAGCTTGCGAATCTTATGCATAACAATTCATGCATGGAATAAGACGTACCGTCCACATCGATTGCCCAATTTTGAAGGCTATGCTGATCAATTATGTCATTTTCGAACCTGGACAGAATATGAAAGCGATGAATCAATCTTCAAATTCCTATCTCAACTTTCATTTCTTTAAGAATACCAAATATAGGTAACCACACAAACGAAGAGGCAGACCTACTGAAGTAGAATACGTGAACTACTGTAGCGTTTGTTATAACCAATACTACAAGAACTGGATACTTTGCTTATGATCTTTTAATTATCGTTCGAAAATGTAATACACATTTCTTTGAATGCATTAGTCACACGACAATAAAAATGTTTTTAGCTCTTTTTAATTTTATACCTGCCACAGCAAGATGATTACATTGGACTTGCTTTCCATTTGTAATGCTCAGTATGCTCTAAACAATATTGCGACGAAGAATCGTTCACATCAATGAAGCAGGGAGAGTTTTATCATGAGGAATTATAATTGCCAGCACTGGTAATATTATTTTATAGAACTTCTGCTACATGAAACTTGAAAACTGTTAACAAATAAACTCAGTTACCTTATTTTTAATATATTGAAAGCTGCATCACGTCCCTTGAAAGTCCCTTGGTTAGATTTAACCTTTTTTCAAAGAAATAACTCAGACAAATAAGTTCTTTGCATTGAAATTGGTTGCTTTATAACAAGACGAAGGCGTTTATTGTCCGCGTCATTTTGTACATAGAAATCTTTGATAATAACGCTCATGCTGTATAAGTATTACTCGTTGACAAACTTTAGTAAGTTGTTGTTTTAAAGAATGCCCTGCAATCAACAAGCGGTAGCGTTGATATCGGCCTACATTTCTTAAGCGGCTATAAAAGGAATAATCCTTTACGATAGTCCTAAAAGAAAAAGAAGCATAAGTTGATCTAGGACAAGCGTGCCCATCTCTTACGAAGTCGAATATTCATGCCCAGAAGATGACGCGGCGCATTTGGTGGGATTGGAAAGGAATAAATCTACTGCAAACTCCCACAGCTTAGTGAAACTGTTACACCTGAACGTATCAAACCCAACTGGTCAAACTAACTGACACCGTTAAGAAAAAAATAACTCGAAAAGTGATTTTAGTTCATGACGGAGCGGAGAAAGTGATCTTTAACTTAAGACTGGGAGCTTCTGCTTGCGGCCTTTTCAGATTAACGGTTCGCAAAAGTTGATGTTGTACTTCCGTAAGCTACCGTAAGCTAAGTGACAAAAGATCGTCGAAAGTGGTTGTGAATATTTGTTTTGGAGCAATTTTCTTTTAAATAAATTTGAAATTCAGCAGAATATTCAGAGAACTTAAAGAGAACTGCCTACCATATATTATTTTATCGGACAACAGGCTAAAAAGATAAGTTGAAAATAATTTAAGAAAATTTTAAAACTAAAAAAGACAAAAAGAAAGACTGTTTGTTTCTAAATAGGAAAATTAATTAAATTTACAAAAGAAAAAAAAAAAAACATTCAATACTTTATGAAAACCTATACATAAACATATGTTGTTTGTACTTTCACTACTTTTGCTGCATTACTATATCTTCTATAGGTAAAATGAGTGTTTTGTGAAAATGATGATTTCTCTATGTTATATACGTGGTTTTGATTTATTTGAAAGTGGTTTTGGCGATGTTTGTAAAATTATAGTCAATGTTTATTATTGAAGAGAGAGATAGAGATAGATAGATAGAGAGAGAGAGAGAGAGGAAGAGATAAAAGTTGAATTAACATCAATAAATAGCAAACCAATATTCAATTAAGGCAGGCATTGCATTTTATGTAGTAGGCACTCATTTGATTCCAAAAATAGGATGGATGTCTGTTTAGCGTACGTTCGTTTGTTTTATTTGTTACTGTTGTTGTTGTTATTGTTGATTGATTGATTGATTGATTGATTGATTGATTGATTGATTGATTGATTAGTTAATTGTTTTTAACACTTAATAATGCTTATAATTAAGATGTTTGCTTTTTCACACTTGCAGCTACTCTTTTCTTTATTTGATTCTTTCTTTCTTTTAGTTCTCTTTTTATTTTTTTCTTTGTTTTTCTTTTTTTTTAAATATATTTAGAGAGCGAGAGAGACAGAGAGTGAGAGAAGCAGTTTTGCTTACGCATTGCGTTAAAATCTTACAGTCGATAATGAGGTTTCTTGCACTTTAAAAGCTTCACGGCGAAAATTTTCCAATTTAACTTTATTCATTGGTGCACCTGAAATATGAAAAAAAAGACAAGAAGAGGAAAGAAAAACAAACAAAACAAATAGTTGGTTTGGAATTCGTTTTAAGTTAAGATTCGCTTCAAAAAAGTGATAGGTATCTCTTGAATAAAACTTGAAAAACTGAAATACCCTTTCTCTGGCAATCATTCGTTAGAATTACGTTTTCGATTCAAGTTTCTTTTCATCTTAATTGAATTGAATTTTTCTTCAGCTTAAACCTAACAGATGTCGGTCGGAAATCAAATAAATTTCTTCTGTACTGATCCCTAATATGTTTAGAAAAAAATATATGTTCATACAATTGGTAAAGAAACGACCATAATCTACTAAAATCCCAAATATTTTGACGCTTTTTTTTTACAACTATTTCTATATTCTAACTGTCTTCGTAGCTATTTGTTATAAACACTAAAATGAATTTACTACGGTAACGAGTGCTTCCCTAAAGCACTGCTAGGCGTAACGGTTAACAATGCGGAATTCGTTCAATTTTACAGATACACATTGATATAAATGGAAAATTTATATTGATTCGTTGTGTTGCTTAGCTTCGAGCCGCAATTAATTTTATGAAAAATAGAGCTAGTCGTCTACTCGCCAGCTAATAAAACACTAATTTTCAAGATCCGGTATCGAAAGTAACGGTCTTTACGAGCTGTTTGATTAACAGCAGTCCTGGTCAAGTTATTTGATTTGGATTTTTGCTCTGCACAGACAAGTAATTGCATTCGCTTTAGTGTCCACTGTGATTTTAAATAATGCATGAGAATTGTAATATATTTTAAATGTGGGCGTGTCATTTGGCTAGTTGGGACAAATTGCAAACCTGTGTGGATTGTAGGGAATATTTGCACTCAATTTTGGACTAATAATATCTCTTATCGACTGAAATATATATCTTTTACCCCTCATCGAAGGACGGGGGGTATATTCACTTTGTCAAAACGTTTGCAACGCCCAGCAGAAAATATTCTGAATTAGCATCAAATCCTAAATGGATTTAAACAGGTTCGCCTGTGCGTCTGTCCGACGGTGTAACGACTGTTGTAAACATTCTCCTGGCCGCAAAAATTATGCTATCGACTTTAAATTTAGCAGAAACATGAAAAGTTCTCGCGCGCAGGTTTGTATTGAAAACGGAACAAATCGGTCGAAGCCCACGACATCACGCAAACGGAGAATACCTCTGTTCTTCAAAAAGAGTAAAAAATTGTTTTTTTGCCGTTGAACGTATATTCTGTGGGCGATGCTGCAGTGGCTGTACAACATTGAAAAAAATTCACCACGCCTACCCAATATTAGAGTGTATCAAAATTTAATTTTTTTTCATTGCATTTTATAAGGCGCAAAAACAAGCTTTAACCAACCCCATAAAGTATATAAATTCTTGGCCAGTTTCATATTTGGCATGCACCTAAACATATCCGCCTGTTCATGTGTCCATCTGTCTGTTTGCGTAACTTTTTAGTATTTGTGGTAAGCATTCTCCCGTTAGCGAATATATCGCCTACAAATTTGCAAAGGAATTTGGAAGCGGCGTAAGGTTGTCCACAACTACGCCTACAACGTCCACCTACCTATGCGACAAAAAATTTTATTTTGAAGATAACAAAAATCAACTACGCCCATTCCACATTATAAAGTATGAAAACTTAGTTCTCTTAATTTTGTTGTCTTTTTTAGAATAACGGTGATGAGTATAAAAGATTCGGTCACGATCGAATATAATTTTCTTACTTATTTCTATTATGAGCATTTCTGCAGTGAATCAAGGGGTTGAACCAACTCTGGGTTATGATATTTTGCAACTCACTTACAAATATTATGTTGATGCCCATGTTAATCAGCGATTCGAGAAACAATTGGATTGAAGTACTCTTGCACTGTACAAAAAGTGAATCAGGAACGAAAATAAGATCACTGTTTAACGTTGTAAAATTAAAAGTTTAGAAGTTTTGATGGTATCAACCAACTTTTTGAGCATAGTTAAAAACCTTGCGTTTTCATCCGCATCATTAACCGTCACACTAATGTACACTAAATTTATTCCTATATGTGACTAAAATTAAAATATAGTGCAATGATTTTTTTTTACATGATATTTTGTACACTTTCAGAGCGATATGAATGACAATAGATTTTACAAATGTTTGTGGCAAAAACAGACAGAGGGACGAAGCACATTCAAATTTTACATAAAGAAGCAAATTGACAGAGATTTACATTGGACACATTGGTTTTAGTAGAAAAAAAATATTCCAGAGTCGCATCGGTATAAACAGAAATAATAAAACCATTGAAATATCATAAGAGATAATGAAGAGGAATTATTAAATGGTGAAATGACATGAAATAAAAGAAAATCACTTACCGATATAACTGAGAAGCACAGGCAGGAATATAAGGCCATGAGCGGCACCTATCAATACAATACCCAGGTACATACGGAAATAGAAAACCTGGAAGATCTGACTTTTGGCGAATGCCAGCACCAAAATCCCACCAAACTTTGTCAAAGTTATTCCCGAAAATATCGAGCTACCCATTTTGGTAAGACAATCGGCAGCACGTTTCTCGCGTGTACCCTCCGTAGATATTGAAAAACTGTGTACCAAATGCGAACAAAATTCCACAGATATGCCAACAGCCATTACTAAATTCACTAACGATACAGCATTCAATGAAATGTTCCAATAGTACATATTGCCTCCCAAGTTTATAACAATCATTGTTATTGTTATCACCACCACCAGCGAGGAGTGTATGTCGAAGCCCATTAGCAAGAAAGTGACAATGAAAATGGCCAACACCGATATACCCATACTTTGCAAGGTGTCGGGCCACATGGTTAAATATTGCTCGTAGAATACATAGAACACCGAATAGGGAAACACTTCGACTTTGAGGGCTTGTTCAAAGGGCACACCCTGGGACATGAGTCGGCCCTGTATCATGTGACTTATGTTGGCCGATAGTTTACGTGCTGAACGCAAAGCTAAATAATAGTCAGCTGATGTCTTCAAAATGGAATGGTAAGCCATAAAATAAGAAGCATCTACTATGGCGTCGTTATCTCGGCTGTGATGATATCGTACAGCTCCGCCATAGGCGGCGTGGCCGGCTTTGGCGCAACTATCATCGGGATTGTCTTGTAGGAAAAACGGTAAATATTTACCGAAATCCTTTTCGTCTGGTCTCTGCAGTTTGTTGCGTTTTATAACACAAGTGTTACAAGTTGTGTCTGTGGACAAAATTAAGGCATAAGAGCATTCTCTCAAAATCAAAAATTTATCTAAACCCTTAGTTTACCTGTGTGAGGACAAAAACCACCGTTCTCCGGACGATATTTACAACAGCTTGTCGCTTGGCTCCAATCAAAGAAATCGTCTATCCAACTCGAAGCTGGTCGCGCTATGTAGGTCTTATTGGAACGTCTGCTTGCCAAATAAATTTGAGTAATCAAGCTATCATCATTACAAAATTGCCCCGAACAAACCATATTTTGATCAAAACTCGCAGAGAAGTTTAAGCCCGACTTCAGCACAAAGTATACGGGTGGCCCAATACTGAGATAGCGATTGAGAGATTGAAAATAATGCAAAACAAAACTGTCTTCGGGCATCGATAACTCCTGATTTAAGCCGATCTCTATACGAGGTGCAATTGCTATACTGGAGCACAGCCAAGCAAAGAAGACAATCATTACGATGACGCGAACAGTTTTCTTCATTAGGAATGGCACATAAACGCTTTTAAAGAACTTGTAAAGTAAGCCCTCTGTAATGGGCACTACATCCGTCTTTTTCCCGCGAATAAAGCAACACACATCTAAACGATTTTCTGCTTGACGCTTCGTATCCAATGTAAGCAAGCTCACAAAACAGGTTATTTGTAATAAGAAATCAAATAATAGCGCCATACCAGCGTACAGCGCGAATGCTTTAACGGCAGGCATATCGGACAGGCCGCCTAAGAAAAAACAACAACTTTCGCTGACTGAGGTTAACAGCATAGAAGGTCCTACTCGTCCCATAATGCGACCAATGTGCTCCTCGTGAGTTTCATCAGGTCGTTGGACATCACGCTGATATGTCTGCACCAATATGAATATGTTATCTACGCCAACAGCCAACACCAGAAAAGGTATGACTTCGACAATAATTAAAGTCGCCGGTACACCAATATAGCCGAAGACGCCCACGGAAGATACGACTGAAGCTAATACAATGATAACACCACCCACCCCCAACGTTATTTTACTGTCAATGAAAGCGCGTCTAGCTTCCTGAACATGGCCCAATGATATGGCTATATAAGCAAACATTATAAGATAGGACACCAAAATAGTCAAAACATCAGATTGCGATTCACGATTCAATTCATCCTCAATCGAGCGTTCTGAGGTAAAGGCAATATCCATGTGCTGGCTCATGCGAGTCCTAGTGTAGTTAAGCATGAATTCTACATAACGTTGTTCCCATTCCAAAGCAGGGCCAAGTTTTTCCTTGTCATGATGATTTCGGACTAAAAATGTCAGAATTAACGCATTCGCCTTTTCATAATTTGTATCTCCCGATAATTGTTCGCGCGGTTTTAGGAAACCACCCAAAGCTATGGCTGGATCTACGGGCCCACCATAAGTAGCCAAGCATAGATATGGATTGCTTATACACGCATACAATTCATCAAGATATGTAACCTACAAACGAATAAAAACAAGTGTGAGCGTCTCCTTACGTCTACCTTAATAAATTAACTCACCTCAAAACCGTTGTCTTCATCTTCGTCGTCAAGGCGATCAATTTCATCTTGAAAGTAACCCCAAATCGATTGGACAACACAATTCGTAGTCTCCACCGACCCAGGTTCACCCGATGTCAGCGGTGCGTAACAGATATCTTTTAACATCGTGGCATTTTCGATGCCTTTGCCCAGATTCTTAATTTCTTCTTGCAAGTGGTAAACATCTGTTAAAAATTGCTTATCGAACACTGGACCAAAATGTAACGGACCATTTGAGGTATTATGCACAATATCGGGCAAATCGACGGCTTTAATAATAATCTGTTCAATGCGGTAAAATGGTTGAAAATTCGAATCAAAAAATTCTCTTTCCACCCGCGAACGGGATTGTGGCGACGCCCACAATTTAACTGGATCCGTAGTGACATGTAAGAATTTAATGCCATAACCTAAAGCAGCGACCAACAGTAAACCGCCCAGCAATGTAAACCAGGGATACGTAGCAAAAAGTTTGCCCCATGACGTGAAAAAAGTCTCTAAATATTTTTCTGTTTTAGCACCTAAATGTTCAAAATAGCCAGATTCAGATGTTGTCATTGCGTCGATATTATCGTGCGGTGGTCCATCAACTTCGTTGCCATCCGCTGAAAATAAAAACACGTATCATCACAGAAATCATCAATATCAGTGCATTTCGAATATTACAAACATCAAAAGTGAGCAATAACCAATAAACACATTCATGTGCTTTGGCCAATTTACAACAAGAATAACAGTAACTCTAAATATTCAAGTAAATGTCGAAAGCTAAATCTTATTAAATGATTGCACAATAAAGTGCTTAAATTTATAAAATTGTGTATATAGACATATATGTACAAAGGTAATTTACGTAAGTACAAAAGTTAAAGAGCATACATAGTTTAAGGTTAAAGTTCATAAACGCCTCAATAAAAGTCTTTCTATGACACATAAACATGGAGGTCACCCGATTGTCGTTGGTTAGACCCTAAACATTGCGATGACTTCATTTAGCTTTTCATGAGGCATGACAGGAGTTTTTTCTTTCTCGCATCTCATAAAATACACGTATTCAAGACAAGCATAAAATCTTTAGCCGATTTGAGCATCTTCGTTACTAGTCACTAAAATTACCGTAGATTAACACGGGTACAAACTGAAATCTGAATATTTTAACGTATCGGTGACAATAACTAGCAGGTGATCACGTCGCGACTAGCAAAAAACTGCAACTTCTGTTAATCCGTTTGAGGTGTCAGTCATTCACGACATTACGGCTATGAAGGTGCACACTACTAACAGGTAAAGCAAGGGCTTTAAGCGGCACATTACTAACGGATAAAGTAAGGGGCTTCAAGCTTTTTTTAACTTTATATTTACTTTGTCACTGTAGAGGTTTGCTTTTCATCTTTGACTTATGCAGCGTTTATTATTGTGTTTTGACAAGAAAGCGTTTAAAAAATTGTGGTTAACAAAGTTTAAAATTTCAATTGCCAACATGCTGCTCTGCAGTGAGTTTCAAAAAATTAACTTTTTTTGACTATTTAGATCTTTTCGACGCCTAAAAATGTCTCTTTATTAATTAAGGCATAATTTAACCGAATAAAAAGAATGATTTTTTAATAAACGTAGACAAGCCTTACGCTCAGACTACCATTTTAGCTCCTTGCTAGTCGCGACACAAAGATCGCCGAAATAATCTATTAGATATAGAACTTGATTTCTGCAAACCTAGGAGAGGAACCTGCCAACTACAGAATAAAGCGTCTATCTGTCCATGTTAATATTCTTTGTCTAAGTTGATTTGCCCAAACGTATTCTTATTCAAACGACCTTCAAACGTCGGAAGCGTTGCTTTCTCGTGTAGTATAGCAATGGATATGGCGGAATACAACGAGCGAAGACAACCATTAAAAATCGGGTCATACGTATCCACTAAAAGGTCGAACATTCATGGCGTCGACACTTTGGATGATCAACTTGCTGATGCAATCAGCAAAATGTGTGAACCATATTGCAAAAACGGCCTAGGAGGCGTTAGCAACGACGAATTTGACTATCCTACCGCCCCAATCCTTTCCACAATCCGTTATTTGTTATCTCTGCTGACTAACACTTCTTATAACCGGTTACTAAGTACATGTCTGTACAGCTCTTCCACTCTCATACAGATATAATTAAATGGATTCTTTTGTAAATAATCTCAAGAGTTCAATCGTCCTTGTCATATGAAATCCATATTCTGCTAAGCCTAGTAGCGGACAGACGCTTTGAATGAAATATCTTGCTGTATTACTTTTCTTTTTTTGCTAAATAATAGGTCTTGCTGTTGCAGTTTGTAACGCTGCCGTTTTAATATTAAAAAGCATATGCTCAATACCCATATGAACTTTCACGTTTATAATGTGTGCCGCTTTACTTTTTGACTAAGGAAACGTAAATAGATTTATTGTCCTGACATTAATGGCGAAATTGAGCACATGATGATCGCACTTATTATAGGCGTCTATAGGCATATGTGGACGTCTAGTGATACATATGCGTGCGCGCACCTATATGTATATGTACGTAACATGTACGAGCCTCGTGCGCTCAAGGAATGAAAATGTTGAATTCATAAATTAAATAAATATAACAATAACACAACGAATGACTAAAAATTTTAGTGGAAGTTTAATCAAATAAAGCGAGGATATCGTGTTGAGCAAATGAAAGATTATGAAGTTACAGTTATAAATGAATGCCACCAACCATATGATAATGTGAATGAACGCATGAGTGATTAAACACAATCATTCAAGTGTTGTTTTCTCTAACATGTTAGTTACGCTTAAAACAGCAACAAAGCAAAACCAAAACACATACTGGATATTTTCGATTGCAGGGGCGAATCCTCCTCCGGTGCCAATTCATTATTGGCTTGACCATCCGCTAAACATCCGCCAACATCTGACGCTGTATAACGATTATCCAAACCATCACCTACCAAAACTAGATTAAATTTTGCAATGCCAATCATTGTAGAATCATAATAACCAACAAATGAAAGCAAAACGAAAAAAAATGAACAATTGTTAATCGTATTAAATGAGAAAATACAAAATTTTAACTAAATATGCCATGGGTATGTATTAAAAGTACGTTTATATTGCTCCTGTTGTGCCCTATCCCGATTTTAAATTTGATTCATCAAATTTAGCTTCTTGGACGCGGAAAATGTGGAAATCAAGCAACCAATAATACATATTTGAATTTTAAAGTAATGCACGATCTTAGACAGGAGTTCGAAAGGTGATGGCAACCAAACCTTAAGCTTGGATTTAAGTTGTGAGAAATTCTTAAAGCAAGAAATTAATTTAAGTCTACAATAAAAAAATGTCGACTGCCGCAAGCTTAGAGTTGGTGTTGGCTTTCTTTTTACAAAGACAGAAGACAGAAGACATGGGGAAAAGAGTGAGAAAGGCAAAGACAGAGAGATAGAGAGGGAGATCGAGAGAAAGGTAGTTAGTTTCAAAATTCTCAATTTTAAGGCTTTTAAAGAAAAAGTTATAATCTAGAGTCGAATTTATTTTCAAACTTGACAGGCGATAAATCAGCTCGAAGTTTCTCATTGACAATATATATACATATCTTTTGCCATTTATATAGACGATGTGTACGTCCTACAGACGGTATGACACAATTGCTTTACATCAATCTTAATATGATTGGTATATAGTACGGAACCATGGAATTACAAGTCCGCGCATGCCTAAGTCAATGCAGAAAATCATTTCTGCTGCCTTAAATTTTCTCGGAACTTTGCAATTTACTAATATTGCGTTTGTTTTAATACATTAGCAAAAAAAATTTTAAGAACAAAATTGTTTATTGTTTCCCGTTTCTGTATCATGCAATACTGTCTCCCTTTGCATTGTTAATATGGTTTTTAATGTCAACAACGGAGAATTTTGTATTTAAGCAACCCGAGAACACTTGAATTATTTGTTAATGTAAATACATCTAGCAACGTGCAACATTTGCAATTTTTTCAACCTAAAAAAACTGATTTAGCTGATACGATCAATTTTTTTTAGTTACAGAAACAATAGATGTGGAGGAAGGAATGTGTTTACATATCAAACTAAAAGAAACAATTCAGCGAAAAAATGATATTAATTTATATGAAAAAACAAACAAAAAAAGACCTTACCATCTATATTTTTGGAAGGAAATAAACAGACGCCCATTAGGAACAGTAAAGTGCCCACTAGGAAAACCACTACCATGATAACCGTAAAAGCATCGAAACCTCCAATCGTCAATGGCTGCGGAGTTGGAGGTTCTGGCGGCGGCTTGGGGCAAGAACTTTCACAATCGGCACATGAACAAGCCGGAGTCTTATCCTGTATGTAAATAAAAAATAGAGTTAAGAAGATTAAAATAAGGAAACGAAATGAATATCATTTATGAACTTAAGAGAGAATTTGTTTTTCTTTTACATTTAATGGTTTATAACAAGGAACTGTTTTAGGATCCAAAGGACGGTAACCGTTTTTCGAGGGTGTATTATTCTGATGTTGTATGTAATTAATTTGAAATGGCACATATATGTTAACACTGGCGTCACCCATATACGTAAACCATTTAGTAGCGCTGCAGCGTGCTGCCATATGACTGCCGCACACAATATCCATTGCTAATTGACCCGTTGAAGGTACAGAAACCTTTAGAAAATGAAATCAAACTTTTAAGAATTTGCGAATTTCAAATTGAAAAAGAAGCAGGCGCTACCCTGGTAAAAAAAGTCACAAACACACACCTGAGAACATGATTTGTAGGTACTATTGGTATAATTTGCTGTTATATGGACATCAATATTATTCACATAAAGTTGCCCTAAAAAGAATATCAAAAGACTTATTTATAAGATTCATATGTAACATCAGAGCTCTTCAATTAGTTTCAATTTAATTTAATTCAAGAGCAGAAAATACACATAGCACGTAGCACTTACCTTTTTTAGAGATCTCTGTCGTCACCACATGCATAAATTCTGATTGCTTAGGAGAACATGTAAATTCGCATAAATGACGCGCCAAGTTTGCCATGCACGACGGGCAACGATCTAAGAAATTCGCTGCCAATTTGATATTAGTATTCAAGATGTTTACCTGAATATAGAAAAACATAGTTTCGATACATAAAAGAGACGTACAATGAAAATGATTAGCATCACAGATAAGTATAAAAAATTTAGAATTTGAAAAAAGAATAATTTGCGACATGCTTAAAGATAGATAGGAAAAGTGTAAGATATATACGCAGGAAAGAATGGTAATAAAATAGGTAATATTTCCTTTCTGAGGTGCTTACATATCAGCAAAGATACAATACAGCGGTTTTTGAAAGTATACTGATGGTTTTGTAAATTTAAATAATAATTGTCTTAAGCTTAAAGCAAGTTGAACTAAATTATAATTAAATCAAGTTGTTTTTGCCTTGCAAAGAGATCCCATGGACCATAGATCCTTTTTATTATATATACTCGCCTCGTATTAGTGACTTCTCTTCAAGTTGTGTCGCGACATTTGTTTTAGTTTCATTTGGCATACCAATGTTTCAAAATCTACTACATAATCATGAAACTAAATTGTTGCTACTACACTACGTGCAATTTATACAAAAGGTTTTATTAAAATTCGCATTCGTTAAGAGTCAATTTTAGACCGTTATAATTATCCTAGCAGTAGCAAGCCAACAACTCAGAAAATGGGAAAAATTCGGATCAATATATATGTAAACCTTATAACATTTCTATGCGATTAAGACAATCAAGCATAGATAATGAATAAAGTATTGATGGAGGGTTAACCACAATCCAAACAACCTGTATCCGAATTCTTTCGAATTTATCGATTATACGGCGGTGTCTACGTATCTCCATCATCGACTTTCTATCCAATTATCGGAAAAATCGAAATATGTTTCCGGTATGTTCTTTATAGCAAGGTGAGCTAATATGAAGCGCAGCGGGGGAAAGAGTCAGCTTATTGGAACTTAAGCTTGAAGTTCTTTCAGTGGAATTACTGGAATTAAGTTAAGACCGCCAATTATAAGACAATTGTAAAACACAAAGAATAGATATTGATGGAAATTCTTCTATTCCCCTCGAAGAGATTCATAGGTTAAGCGACGAAAGAGTGCGTCTGCTAGTACGGCAACGGAGAAGTTTCGAAATAAAGACGGACCGTGCAGATTGATCTGTCAAAGATATAATTGACCAAAGTAATTTTGAACAATTAAGAAAGTTATATTCGCCAGGGGCCGAATCGTTCATACCCATCATCATACTTTTCGCATTCTACTCTCCAAGTTCTTTTATTTGATACCCATATCGTTGGTATTATTAAGAAAAAGTTTATCGCGGTGTCTTCCATACTCATTTTAAAATTAACCCATTTTTAGGTAGATAATTAATCTTCATTTGAGGAATTTACAAAATAGCTTTAAACATTCTGTCTTGTTTGCCTTATGCTAAAGAAGTATTAAACGTCGAAAAAGTGAAGAAAAAATTTTAATTACTAGTAACTTTGTGTGGGCATGACTGATTGTTTCCATTTGTGCACGTAAAGAGTACACTGTTTCGCAAAGTAAATGTGGAAACTTCCAGCCTTCTAACTTCAACAATTTCCGAGAAACGAGCAAAATTGCAAAGGTTTTTGTTAAAAAAACGAAGTTGCGTTCAGTTTACGCAGAACTGCGCGCTTCTGCTCGAACCAATTTGGCCCATTTTCAATACCAACCCGCACGCAGAAGTTTCCAATGTTTCTAGCAAGTTTGAAGTCAATATCCCCATTTTTGCGACCAGTAGAAAGCCAATAACACACACCATACAACACACAAACACACAGGCAAGCAGGTGGACAGACATGGGTAAATCACATCAGAATTTCACGCTTATCAAGAATATATATACATTTTACATGGCCCTCATCCTTCGGTGATGGCTATAACAAGGAAAACTGTTAATTTTTATATTAAAAAAATTTGAGAAGAGAACACTCGTCGTTTAATGTACATGGTATTTCTAAATGAGCACATATTTCTCAGAGATTCCACGTACTACAATACCCTCTCTCTAATCTCTAAATGAGTTCTAAAGCTTTAGTTAAAAAAAAAGAATGTTGCGTTTGCTTCTCGCCAAGTGAACACGAAAAATTTGTGTGTTCCTGCTGAAAAAAAGTCTTAGCTTCTACCATAACTCTTGCAATATTTTTTCTATTTTATATCAGAGACGTTTGCAGTCTGTTATAGCATGGAAAAAGATTTTTGCCAATTTGTGTCGACTGTTCTTTGATTTTTTGACCGATGCGGAAACGACAATAAAAACTGTACACAGAAACAGGAGAAAAACAAGTAAATTATATTCTGGCACGGCTGCATCCTTTGTACCTCTCGCTATCTTTATATTAAAAAAACATAAACACAAATGAAAAGTAAATATAAGTCTATAACATTTGGTGGATTTTCTTCATATGTTGTACAGATACTGTGTGATCAACCGTACAATATACAGTAAAATCTTTGTCGTTGTAATATTTGTGGTGTACGACCAACGAGAAAAAATCCATTTATTTTGCTTTTAAGAGCAGAGAAGGTTCCACGGCACGGTGTGTAATGCCGCAGGTGTATCTGATTTGAATCGATTTGGCATACTTTCACAATTTTGAAGCCTATCTCTTTATTTCTGCAAGAAGGATGACATTTGCCAGACAGACACAGAGGTAGAGAGAGGGACCAAGATTATATATACATGCACACAGTGCTTGTGTGTTTCAAAAGTTTTGATAAAATGAATGTGCTCGCATTTTTGGTAGTGGGATTAAAAAAATTAAAAATAATCAAATATTTACTTTTCTTTGCCAAAAATTTATACAAACAATTACTTTTTTTCAGTAAGAAAATTGTGGCCACATTGAACTACGCCCCACTCCAAATTCAAAAAAAAGGAAAAAAGTAAAAATATTAGCTCATGATCACAGCAATTTTGGAATGATCCTAACTACTAAGTATGTTGCCTCGTAACGCATGGAAGCAGTATCGTGTTTATCACGTTACAGTTAAATTCACACTTTTACTTATATTGCATTTTACATATACGGTAGAGTTATACTCTTGTAATGCTTTCTTTAGTTGAAAAATGCTGGCAATCCTATCATGTGTGAATAAGTGACTTTGTTCACCTATACTAAAATTTTGGAGAAAAATTGGGTTTGGGGTTTACTTAAATGTTTGTCCTTGGACCACACTATTTAGTTTGTTGAAGCCTTTATCGCGAACGTGGCGGTTTAGTGGAATTTATTCGATCTTCATCTATATGGGTTTGTCTTACCGGTACGTGGAGATTTTTCTTCTTTTTTGGTTGATCGAGTGACTACCAACCAACTATTTCTTACACTCTGTGTGATAAGACGGACCATGCTGAGTATGCTAACATCTTCAAGCATCTGCATGAAGCAAGTTCATGAACGAACAAACGGTGTTGGTCAGAAATCCCAGTTTTTTCCTACAGTTGCGTGGACTGTGTGAATAGTCGCAATGTACTACCTCCTCTAATGCAACAGACAGTGGACCAAATTTTCAATTTTGACAATAAATTTCGGTAGTTCCGCGAGCCTATGGATTAACAAATCAAACGAGTTGAAAATAAGCGAGAAACAAAAATTTACTTGCGTTTTGATGAAGTACCTTCAAGAAGTGCTTTCAAGAAGTGCTTTCAAGACGTCGAAGGTGAATTGGTCAAGAAATACCAACCAATGAAAATCGCACATAATTCAATCAGTCGGGCTTCATTATTTTAAGTCCGCTGGCTCAATCGCATAACTCGTTCGAGTACATTAACAAAATCGCGGCCTATTTTGATGTAAACCTGTTCCAAACTGACATTAACCTTTGTAACTCTGTATTACAAACTCAACTTTAACATATACTTTGACAGTACTTCAGTACGGAAATTGTGTAATCTAAGCCTGCATTTGCTGATTCATGCTAAATATGCAACTACGCACGCCTTTCTTAAGTATCATGTTTATTATTGTATTGAAGTTGCCCTCCGCGGCCCGTCTAATAATTTGGATAGGCTTAAGCTGATTATTAACCGCATTACATGATCTATCTATGATGTGGACTTCAGAGACACTAATTGTACACCACCACATTAAAATTTAAGTTCTTAACCTATTTGTATAAAACCGTTCTGTCGTAAGCGCCGGATCCCTTAACCAAACGACTACTGTTTTCTAGGCCGAATAGGAACGCTTCGATTCCCTGTATGTCACACTGTTTGGCTGAATGCTCATTTATTATGCGATCAGGTCGATGTTGAAATGCGTTGTCGCTGACTCTAACATCGTCTGCTTCCTCCTTCCATGTCTTTAAGAGAAAGTTTATTTGAATTTGAATTCGTCCAATACTAGTAGTCGACGATTACAAAGCTTAGTAACAGAGCAAGGTGATTATTTGATCAATGGTTAGTTCTTTCTGTGTACAGGACTTATACTAACGTAACTAAGTGTGTTGGCCAAATGTTTTGTAGTTGCGAATTTAAATAAAAAAAAAATAAAAGAAACATTTATTGAAAGACAGCAATACTATAAAGGAGAACAAGTGAGTGTTTAAAGATTCAGTTCGGAGCCAAAGTAATTATTTTAGGTGTCTGTTGAATCGTCTTTCTTTACTATTTATGAGGTTCGTAGCAAAAAAACGTATAATCGTACATCGTTTAATACCTCAGTTATACTCCTGTGATATTAACTGATTTATTTTATATCGCATACCTGTTCGCCGTCACAGCAGAAGTCGGTGGCACCATTTTCCAGCATAAAACCACAACGTTCTTGCAACAGTTTTATGCCCTCTGGTGAGATAGGTTTTGCTGTACCATTATAGGCGCAATACTGTTTTCGTTGAAAGTCATCTGTATTGCAGACCCCGTACCAAACACAGTTCTGCAAATAATAAGTAAAAGGAGGAATCAGATAAGTATAATAATAAATATTAATAGAGCGGTCAATAATTCTCGGGATCGACCCATATTAATGGCCTGCAAAAAAAAGCCCTATTACTCCTAGAAGGCGCCCACTCGCAAACAATGCCCACTGAAATAAAAAAGTGAATTTACCATTTTGCATGGGTAACGCGTTTACTTTCAGCAACACGAATAGGCGAAAGTATTCTTGATGCGGAGTGCTTGTAAAATTGCTTCAGTAGAAATTCGAAATTCTGTTTGCAAGTTGAAAAAGCATACCGCCTGCAAAAAGGTTTGGATCAAATGATGATCCCATTACCGAAACTGAAGCGTATTTGGTGGGTTTTGACATAAAGTGCTGCCAAAAAGACAGCGACTGTATCTCTATCTTCTTGAATAAAGTCCAATTTTGTAAAAAAAAAATAAGAAAATAATTTGTAGTTAGTTTCTGGACTTATTGACCGAAATATTATATAAATATTTTTAGTTTATTTGAAAAACACTGACACGGGATAATTGAAGAACGGATTAAGATAAATCGTTAAAAAGCTTAACTCAGTGACACTGAACCGAATACCATTTTCCTTAGTGTAAACCATGGCTTCGGCAAAATAGATTTTTTTTTATTAAACTAAATGCAAATAAAGGCATAAATTAAAATAGAATAAAAGCTTGAATTCAATTTTTATTATGCGTCATTTACATATATATGTTTTACATCCCAAGACAACGCTAACAAGTCGATATGAATGTATTGTCTGCGCGTATTGCGTTCTCCATGCCATTTCTTTTTAAAAATCGCTGCCACCGGAGAACGCAGTTATTTTAAATTTTTCATCCTGTTTGTAAAAATAAAAAATATTCACGGCAGATATCCTCGTATGTGTTCATTCTAGAAATCTACTGCAGATTGACGCACTGGACGAAACGATTATTTTTCTATTGTTGTTTTTGATTACAATGTAAATATAATGCTGACCAAAAATTCTTGTGGAAAACAAACTCGCCTTCAGCGTTCCTTTTTTATTGAAGATGCCGACGTAGCGGCGCATAGCCATAGTCCGGCGTAGCAATCTTAATGCGTAACATGAAAGTCTACAATGGCGCTAAAATTCTCAGTCCCACAACATCCGGTCACTCCAAATGGAGTTATGTAAAATAAAGCAATTGCACTGAAGCTGAAATATGTCCAATTTAATGAACAAAGCGCAACCGTTAGTAGTGATGGGTAATTGTAACTGAAGCATTACGTAGCAGTAGTAATAGGTAACACTAACAAGACTTTCCAGTAGTTGCGCTGAAGGCAACAAGAGCGTGAAAAGTTAGTTCGCACTTCTGCTTTAAAACGTTAATGATCTATTTGTTCGGTAATGATGAGTCAGTTGGGCCAGATCAGATCACGCTGTACAATACTAATCACAGCACAAGATATTTTACAAAATTTGGCCACACAACATGGAGAATCGCAATTCGCAAGCCTACACTCGTGGGCAAAATTCACCGAAACCTCATATACAATCTGTTTACACAACCTGACGTGTTAGGCTTGAAGCTCAAGAATGTTCAACGATTGAACAACGTTCAATGTCACGATTCTAAAGCCATAAGTAGCTGTAATTTGTTACAGTGGGCATAGATTTTGCCGGTGACTGCAGTTCTTATTAATAGTAATAATTGCAATGAGGATCTTAGCAGTCGAAACTGTAGGAATTTAATCATAATTTAGTCATAATAATAATAACAACAATGTGAGAAGATCTTTTGCACACGACTTATGCGTGTACCCAAAATCATGAAGAATATTTGTACGGCAGTCTGCATTCCTCGAAGTTAACTTATGCATATCATACATAAACTCTAGTACCGTTAAATGAAGTTTGCCTTAATTAAATTAAATTCGATCAATTATTTAATTGAATTATTCGGTTATGAAGAATCAAAAATATATATAGTCATGGGAACGTAAAATCATCAAAAATTTTAGCAATTTTTACAATTTCCATAACGAAATCAACGCCATCAATTTGCATGAGAGAATAGCAAAAAGCTTCAATGTGCACAATTCAAGTGTCAACGCTCACTCGAACGGGCAAGTTCGTTACGATTATTGAAGACATTTCAAAACAAATAAGAAAGTTTATATCAGTAGTGCGCAGAGGAAAGAATTGTATTTGAGAGGTATCCATAATTCATTGGAAGAGAAAGCGAAAGCACAAAATCTCTATGGTTAGAAGCAATTAGTGTCAATTTAAACTAAATACATGCATCCTCTCATATTGGACTGGTTCGATACAACATAGAATTTTGTACTCATTATCACCATCGTCACTTATGAGAGGAAGTAATACTAAGCTAAGCTTGTTATTGCAATTGTCAAATGTAGAGAACTGTATTCTAAAATAAGTAAGGACTCCTGTGCTTTTGAACAGCACATGAGTTTAGATCGATTTAATAATGTTCACTGTCCGTCCGTTGTAGATGTTGGAAAAGTTACAAAACTTAAACGAGAAAACATGATACTCACAGATCGAGCAGCTGCACGCACGCATACCAAGCATATTGAACACAGACGGCAAAGACAGACTCGAGATATATAAGTGTATTCTCACCAACAATATTCATTTGTAGCATAATTAGAGAAGGGATTTAGTTCAAACAGGATTTTTAGGATTGGTTGTAAATCTAAATTTAAGAAATATCGGGTATCAAGTCTGCAATTAATTCCGTAAGGGATTAAGGAATTTGCAGGTGAAAGCACTACATCGTCTATTAGAAAAACGGCGACGTCTGCATGTAAAAATACTATTACTACGTCTTACGCAAGCCATATGTTATCTTGCCGACGATGGCAGAAGCTCGCTTGTAAATGTATTCTAAGATGAGAAGAGATATGCATAAAATGTAATTTTCTTTAAGCGTAAAATTCTTTTACTCTTAATTCAATTTAGCCATCATTGCGATATTTAAAAAGACAATGTTTGGTTCAGTCTGATGTTGAATTCACATAAATATTTGTATAATAATTCAGTTTTCAATTAGAAATTTTTCATCTTTGGTTTAAATACGCTTTCCACACACATTTACTGTGAGGGGTGTTAGAAAAATTCTATGAAATCTGATTTCACTCTATGATTTCAGAGGTGAACTGCCCACTATAGCCGAAGGAATTGCAAACGTGAAATTTAGATTTCACGTGAAGAAGAGATCGCTAAGTAAACAGCAGTCAAATATATTTGCGGCTACATTTAGATTTCTAACGAAATATAATGTGGGGAGGCGATGTGGAGGTTTAGTAATAGACAGGCTACAAATCTTCGCCATACACAATCGAGGTAGACGTCGTCGCATTTGTTTCCCTAAGCAACCCATTTGCAGCACATTCTTTGTATATAATAACACAATTGAAGCTGTTGCGTATTTATTAACACCCGCTAACTTAGAATTTGGAACGTCTGAGTCCAGCTATTATTATCCGCATTTTTTCAAAAACTCTTTTGAAGTCTTCTGATTTTTATAATTGCCTTAAGAATGAGTATACAGGATCTTCTCTCCTATATCGAAAATTCTTGTTCTTAGAATACATATCCGAAATCTCATAGGTTATGTCCGTAACCCATAGAAGTGAAATTCTGAATCGTTTCAGTTTAAAATGTTTATATTAAACAGCAAGAAGATGTAAGAGAAACAGAGGTATTAGTCTCCAAATTTCAAAAATAGCGACTATACTTTCTAAAAAAGATCTTTCGGGAAATTTGGAGGAAATCGAAATTTTGGGTTAGTTGCTCATATAAAAACTAAATCGAAAGTGCTTGCAGCACCGTCAGCGAATGAAATTTAAACTGAGACTTATGTTTACCTCATTTGCGGTTTTGTCCAAGAGTTTTCAAGTAACCGCTTCTGACGGTCAATTAAAAGAGAAAGTTATTGATACTCGACCGATTTTGAGCAAGTATTGCCGATGGGAATCATGCGTTAAATAATCTGCAAAATGTTGACGAAATCTGGGATCGTTACAATTCACTAAAAACCCGGAAGCTAACTTCCGGAGGGCGACTTCCTGATCAGCCGCGGTGAAACGACTGAAACTACTTCTAGGCTAAAGATGGATCGGGCAACTGAACGCACAGTTGCATTTAAAGTATTGAAAACCCAATTATCATTCAACCTGCACCGCTTTCTCAATTTAGCTACGGCTTGCTTATCAGCGGATTAGTCCGACTTCCGCTTTCGATCTGCGGAAATAATTTCGATGCGTGGTTTTCAGTTTCCTTTCCCGATTTTTGTGATTTTAAGAACACGGACGAAACCTTATTTAAAACTCGCCAAGCGTACGGACTTTATATTCGCTGGATTTCGCTGTGGATTTTCTGAGACATTTTCAGCGACTTGATCCATTTTCATTTGTTTGACTGACATAACTTAAGTAAAACCCACGTTCAATAATTCGATTCAATTCAGGAAGCAACTGCACTCACTAAGTCCTAGTTTACTAAAATTTCACTCGTAACTTAATCCAGTGTTGCCAACGTAACATTTTAAACAGAACTTTCAGTCTATTTAAATCCTTTTCAAGCTATTTTATAAACAGAAAAAATGTGGAAATATGTAACGCGAGATACGGTTTATTTTTAAATATTAATTCTTGAACTATAAACTGTATGACACATATCGAATACCATGACCATGTGAGCGATCAATCACGACATGAGTATCATAATTGCAAATTATAATTATCTTAGTTGTGCCATATATTAATTACTTATACGTTAATGAGAACTTCACACGCAAAACATTGCGTGAAACAGGAAAGTACAACAACAAACTTCATCTATTTGACTTTATAATTAGAACCACGATGTGAGTGCAAATTCTAAATAAATCAAACGTTAAATCAAAATTTCGAATCCCCTTTTTGATATGAATAGGTGGACAATAGAGAGCGATTCTATATGCAGAAAAACTCAAATCGAGTTCGGCAGATAGCAATTTTCCATTTTGAGTTGCTGGTTCTCGTTATCGAGCAACTGACATGTATTGGGTCGAACGACGTTCGCTCAACAGCGAATGTCCTAAAATGTCCTATTTCATCGATTTCGATTTTTCACCTGAAACATACATTTATTGAGCAAAATTCGTGCTATATATATATTAATCAAAATATTTTCCTTCATTTTTCTACAACTTTTTCCCATCTTTCCGGCGACGTGGCGATACCATGTCGAAAATATGATTTTGGATTGGTAGCGGTCCAATCATCGATCCATTTTCGAACTTGTTCAGTACTTCGAAGCCGCGTACCAGTCGAGCCGCATTGTATCGATCTTAGAAGGCACTTTGTCCGTGCTGAGTATGCTGGATGCGGCAGAATTTTGCTTTCGAGCTGCAAAAATATGGGCTTGACAACTTTTGTAACAAGTGGCTAAGCGTTGCCATGCAAGAAGATGACTTTGCATCGGTTAACCGCTATTGCTCGTCTTTTTTGCAACAATATATCATTCGATGTGCTCAGTTGACATCAGCTTTTGGTTTATATAGAGAAATTCAAAATTATCGAACCTAGCCGTCGCGTAAATTGACACTTCGCATTACTTTATCAATTTTCACTGATCAAGCTCTTATTAGCTATCGAACTGCTTGCCTAAAGGGGAAATAAAATAAAACTTCTTTATAAATATACATGTTCGATAAAATGAACCTCAGAAATTCCAAAATGTTGTTTTCTGTGCTCCAACTAACTGTTGGGGTCATAATATATGAAAAGGGATAAATAAAAATAAATATGGCATTAACAGGAATGTTTCCGAGAACAACAAAAAGTGGAAATACAGAACCCTCAGACTCTACTTGGCAAGTATTCTGGAAAGGCGATATTCGGTGCTTTTTAGCTACTACTAATATATACACAGCGAAACATGATATAAAGAAAATTTAATAAAATTTATCAAATTTTGATATTTTTGTTTAACAGGTTTTAATTTTTTCAGCAATTTTTTTTTCAAATTTTACATTTTGCTTGTTCACTCACTCATTTTTCCTTGTCTTTTGTTACACATATACCGTTAATACTAATACCCTAAATAATACGCTATAAATGCAAGAGACGAGAAAGCTAATTCGATACGAAAGCAATGGAGTACCATCAACCCAAAAATAGAAGCAGACTCTTGGCATTTTAGATAATCTTCATCATGATGATCTTTCTACCATCAACTTTGGCAGCTGCAATTATATTTAATTCCTGTTATAATAAATACTATCGTTTGTTATGAACTTATTAAACTTACGAACGTGAAGCAAAGTTTGTGAGGATTTTGCACTGCCTTTGACTTTTTTGTTATTGGCATGCATCGTGAGTGCAGTTTTAGCACATGATTTAAAACGTGACAAAACTTATTCAATTGTTTATCTCCCCTTAGTTAAAAACAAATCAAAACCACATGTGATATAAATGATCTCCATTTGTACTTTGTAAGATGTCTATTACAAACTATTAATTTGTAAAGAAGATTTAATTAATATCTAAAAGCAAGTAACTGTAGAAATGATAAAAATGCCTTTGAAGACCAAATCATAAATTGTATTTACTTTATTATTTGGCACAGTTGCTAACCGTAGAATCGTTTTTATACTGAGGTTACATTTCACTTCGCAATCGATCCGAGCTCCATATTATAAGCTTTCCAGGTTTCAGGCTATGAAGAAAAAGATGCCTGCTTCTCTAGGCGTATGACTTTGTTAATAATTATAGGCGTATTTTTTTTAGACACACAAAATTTGGCATCTAGATATTAATTCAACACACAATATAACATATCACAATTCGAAAGCTTTTAAGAATAAGTTCAATAGAGCCTCTGGTTGACAGCAAACAAACAAAATATTCGAAGTTACAGACCAAAGTTTAAAGTTAATATACTTTCACTTTCTCGTGCGCCTCGTGCAAGGTGCTACATTTATTGCTAGCACCCAATTAACGTATTTCGTTATATTCATATCAAGTATTTAAGTAAATATCATATTAGTAGAGAGCAAAGGCGTAAAAACAAATCTTTATCAATATTCTTACTAAACAAAATAACACTTATTACGAAAGTTGGACAAAGATATTTTCTTTCAAAGTTTTTATGCAAGTGGCCCTTTGGGGCTGTCCACACGAGCACCCAATTTATGGGTGTCATCCTATTAAGATTTGCTGTTTTCATACATAATATATCGCACACTTCCCGCCTGACTAAGGAAACTTTAGTTACATGTCCGGAGTTCGCTTTTACATACGATTACAAGGGGTAACTTCCAGCACGCTTATTAACTGAAATCAACTCTGCCAAGTGAAAAAACAAACCATGGCTGGCTTTTTTATAAAAAAAAACATGCGCTTACAAGCTATATCGCCTACAAAATATTATCTAAATGCTAGTTAAGTGTGTTCTCATTCATAAAATAGATGGCGAGCGCTACAACCGCGCTGAGACAGACTTTAGTATTTCAAAGCGCTGCTCCAGCAAGTCTAGCAGTTCCATCAAATCAATTCTTCTTCATACGGGCACTTTGTCTATATCGTATCCGAATTAATTTCTGATATTGATATCTTAGTATGATTCGAAAATTGAACTGAATTTGCGTACTATATTTGATCATTTCTCCATAGCCATTTTTTGCTAACATAGCAAATTTCCAAAAATTTTTTAAATTAGTTCTGGAGACAAAAGTTTGAATTTTGTTACGCCGTTTGAAAGCTAGCTTTGTGTAGATTTGGGAGTTGTCCACGAAAATATCTTACGTTTCCCAATTTGAAGAGGCGTAGGCTTCCAAATTCATCGGCATCTTTATTACAACTACCCAAGGGAGCTCTGTCAGGGCTTTTACACAACTCTATTAAGGTTGTTGGTATTTGTCCTTTTTTCTTTATATACTTTGTAGTAGGTATTAGTAATACTTAGTTTAAGATTGACTTTAATTTAATTTAATTTAATTTAATTTAGCTCAATTTTGGGTGCAAATAAATAAATAAAGAAGTAAAATAAGTTGTTTTTTTGTAGTGGTACCTTCTCCTTTATATTTCGGATATTTCCTATGGTCACATCTTTCTGAAATTTTGCACACACATTTGTTTCATTACAACGCAGCATCCATAAATATCTTAAGTACTCCTGGACGATCTTGTTTCCTTACAAAACAGTCTTTATTTGTTTGAGAGCTTGGTGGCAAGTTCACGGCAACCTTTCACTAAAATATATTTTGAATAGTTGAGACTTTCTTTCTTTCTCTCGATCAAATAAGGAAATCTGTCTGCGGCAAATGTTATAGCAAACATTTTGTTACGCTCTGATTCCACTTTCCACACAGTTTTGAAGCGTAATATGCGTGCACCTTTACATCAGAAATATGCCGTCTTTTAAAAAGACCGATTTTTTACTTTTACCGTTGATATCTACAAGCGCATCTACTTGGGTTTTAAATATGCTTCTATTTTGTTGTTGTGACCCTTTGTAAGATTTCGCGATATAACAATATTTCATTCATTCAATATATATATAATAATAGAATTCACATCCTCAAAGTGAATCTATTTTCAGAATGGTAATAAACCAATAAAATAAACTGCTGTCATGTCTATCGGCACAATCTTTAACACTTTTGCAATATTTGATAGCCCAAAGTGACTGAATTGCAAGTTTTTGTTTCAACGGTATGACGGTATGGATTACTCAACACATCAGAATATCAATTTGCTGGGCTAGAAGGTCAATGGTACAATAACTTTGCAAAACGTTGACGTGAGTCAACTACCTGTAAACGGAACGGTCAATGAAAACGAATTTTTTTATTTTATGCAAAAGCGACATAAATCTAAACTTAGACTTCAACAACAGTGTTTTCAACTCTCCGTCAGTATGTGTTTTACATTTATTGAAAAAGAAACTAACAGCTAATCCATTGCATTGCGTGGATGGTTCAAAAATGTATGAAGCTCAAGAAAGAAGGCAAAGCATTTTGTAATTCGAAATATGAATTAAAACAAGAAAGATGAATAAACGCCCATCAATCTAAAATTTGGGAAAACTTAGAGCAGCATCAAGTCCCTTACAATACCTTTCATTCATTAGATATCAGGCGGCTGTGTTTATTCTTTTTCATAGTATTTTTTGGAGAGTTCACTTGCATAATAAATAAGTTTACCATTATCGAAATTTAACTTTCTACTTTTTAAAGACAGCTATCTAAAAACCATATGGGCGGAGTTGAATCGATATGTCGTGGGAAATAAAAAATACATTTTATTGCACACTTGCCGACTTAAGTGGTGAAACCTGTCTTGATTTTTCAGAAAATCAATTTTGTCTTTAGCGGCTTAAACGGCGTAGAATGATATAAAAAGATGATTGTGAGGCGTAGAAAGGACGCCACTTAATATAATTCAGAGAATTTTCATTCATTCTCGTTTAAATTTATTGCAAATCCGAAGGACAACATTCTGAAGAGAACTACTTAGGGGAGATTTTCGATAAGTTAATTTTAACACTATTCACAAAAATTGGCTTTTTTTGATTGAAAATTTAAATGATTTCACCTCATCATCACCTACCAAAGTTTGGCAACTCTGCGTGTGCGTTGTAGTCGCGTTTTAATTCTGTACAAGAAATATTTCAATTTCTTATTGTATATTTTAGCTTTTTTGCTTTATTCGGGTCTAAAATATAAAAATCTTTAATAGAATAAAGTTTGTAATTGAATTTATATGAAATATAAAAATCTTTTACGTGAAATTCAATTTAGTTTTGTGCAATCAACAATTAGAGCTCTTGGTAAAAGTCTCCCTTGTTTCTGTTAATCCATGTTTACAGTGTGTTTTGCTTTCGCTCTATATTTACAGTGTCAACGAAAATGGGAAGTGTGGTTTAATTTGCTGACAATTTTACAGTTTTTGAATATTTAAGTTTCTTGTTCTTTTTTTTTTCTTCTCTCTTCATAATCTCCTTCTGCCGTGTTTCACTGCAGATGGATCGTCTATTTACACCATGTCGTATGAAAGCAGGCACCAAATCATAACGATTCATCTCGTGCTGGTTGTGCGAACGTTTTTGCCATGCAAAATGCGATGGTCTTAATGGCCGTGCTGCTGATGCAATCCTTGATCCCTCAAAAGGCTTACGATAGTCATGCCCTGACTGTACGAAGCGTGACATAGATTTCTACAAACTCTTCGCCGACACGAAAAATTCTTTCTTAGATTTGAACAAAAATCTCGGCTCCTTGTGGGAGAAGTTTGAAACAATTAAGACTAAGTCTGATGAGTGTCATTATATTGAGCACTCATCTTCTTCCCAAGCTACCAAAGTTACTTCTCGTAGCGTAGCGTGTGGTACGTCACCTCTGAGCTCTCCTAAGTCTGATTCGTTGGTACAAGTTAGCGCTTCCTCAATGTCTACAAAGAACGATAGTGTTTCTACTACCGTTGAGTCGGTCGGTATGAAGTTATCTGGCGACGAAAGTCCCAACAGTCAATTTGAAACGTGTTAGCATTTTCAAATTGGCTCCTTCCCGATCTAGAGCAATCTCGGCTTTTACAATCCTAGTTCCTAAAATCAGTGAGCACGGAGTCTTCCTGTTTGGTCTTCACTGAAACTTGGTTAAAACGTAATCTACATTCGTCGGAACTTTTCCACAATTCTTTCCAAATTTTGCAAAAATTATCGATTGAATCGCATTGGCGGTGGTGTATTAATTGCCATATCTGCGTCAGTCCCGTCCAATTCAATTGAATTTCCTACTACTCCTGACGTTGAATTAAAAAGCTATAAAATAAAAAGCTATTTATAACCTGCTCCTATATTCGCCCAAATTCTGATATCTCCATATATAAGAAACATGCTGTCGTCATTTGTGAAGTGGCCAAGCAGTCTAAGCCCACCGGTTTAGTCATTGCGTTGGGTGACTTCAATTTGCCTCAAGTCACTTGGCGTAGCAGCGATAAATCGGGCTGTTTGATTCCTACTTCAACATATGATAAAGCTGTTGACTGCTTGATCTCTGCTTTGCCAATTTCCCTGAAATTAGTGTAAATCCTTGTCTACCTTTTAGTTTACCTGACGATCGTTCATAACAAGTACGATGGTTCGTTGAACTACTTTAATGTTCCAAATCCAACTTTTTCAAATAAATATGATTTTCATAAAATCAATATTTTACTGCTTAAATCATTCATCATTCTATAATATATTCTAGCTGTTTCTGCATCTATTTCGATCAAGCAGTCCCGACCTCGAAGTAGGTGTCCCCCGTGGTTTTGCAAGACAATTAAATATTATAAGAATAGAAAAAACACGCTGTTCAAAAAATATTCGAAAAGTGGCTCTGCTCTGGACTATTTCGCTTACTCAGCCGCAAGGCATAGATTTAATTCACTCAACCACCAGTATTATTGCAGATACCTTCAGTTCATTGAATCCTCTCTGCTGTTTGCTAATCATAAATACTTTTTTAAGTTTGTTAACTGCAAGAGAAAAATGTCCATAAATCCCACGCACGTTTCTTTTAATGGCTCTGAGTCCTCCAATGATATTGAAACCTCAAATCCCTTTGCTGAATACTTCCGACAAAACTTTTCGACTGCTAATTCTGATTTATCAGCAAACTACCCACAATCGATAACTAATTTGGTTTCAATTCCTAAATTGGTTATTTCTGAAAATGACGTTTTTGAAGGGTTGAGTTCTCTAAACTATCGTTGTGCGCCTGGACCTGATGGAATTCCATCATGTGTACGTAAATCTTGCACTGTCGAGCTATGTGGTGTTATCTCAAAGTCTTAATCAGTGCTTGAATTTATGTGTTTTCCCTTTGTGTTGGAAGAGTAGTTTGATTATTCCTATTGACAAAAGTGGGAGTAGACAACTTGTTGAGAACTATAGAGGCATCGCCAAGTTGAGTGTCGTGCTTAAACTATTCGAGAGAATTGTGACTCAAAATCTGGCCTTTGCCTTCAAATCGTATATTTCTCCACTCCAAAATGGCTTTCGAAAAGGAAGACGTATGGTCACCAATCTGTTAGAGTTTACTTGTCATGTCAGAGGCTTTTTGCAGTGGCTCTCGCACTATTGTCATATACACTGATTTGAGCAAAGCGTTCGATTTGGTTAACCATAAATTACTTATCTTTAAACACCAAACCTCTGGCTTCCCTTCCCATTTAGTGAAATGGATAAGCTCTTATCTGCATAATAGATCATTCAGGGTTTTGTTTAACTTCATCACCTCATATGAATTCCCGATTACGTCAGGCGTATCTCAAGAGAGCCACTTAGGACCCATTTTATTTATTCTATACATTAATGACTTGTCTTCGGTGATTAAATCCAGCCAGATCTTAATGTGTACTCTTTTTTATGAAGCGCGTTGTCAAACTTTACCACAGTGTTCAGATGCATTTCTGACTGAATTCCCTATAAAATCACAAATTAACTGCCTTTACACCTTTTGCAAACGATTTTCAAGCGACCGAGAGAATGATATGAACATAACATGTTTTTCAGCCCAATTACCGGTGCTCTACTTTATAGAATTCCATTGCAATGTGATTTTAGAGAAAAGAAACACAATTGTGTGCGTCCAAAAAAAGTGAGCTGGTAAAAAAATCGAATTATTGAAACCGAATTGCAGGAAAGGACGAATCAAACAGCCAAAGGCCGTTTAAGAATTAATATAAAATATTGAAACTATTCATCAAAAGTCCTTTGCTCTGATGAAAGTAACGTAATATCTCTACATCCGTAGAGAAACAGCCAACCACAAATATCTAGATGCACTGAACGGTAAAGCGGGAGGTTTTGGCAGTCGGTAAGATGCGTAATTATCTCGGACATTGTTTGAACATATAGAAAGAAGAGTAGCTCCCCTTACCAAGGTCACTTTCCTGTCCTTGCTTCTATTGAATTGTAATAGCAACGCATCGAAAATCAATGGCTTTGCGAATTCTTAAACAAGAACACTATTTTGTCTTTAATAAACTAGCTGACGTAAACACATTCTATATTATTAGTGATTGCATACTCACTTATAAATGTCTATCGTATCGCATTTTATATAATTTATAGTTCTCAATATTTATTAAATTTTATTATATACAACAGTCGGATAATCAAAATATAACGTAAACAATAATCGCTCGGAAGTATTCTTACATACGCAAGTATAGTCGATACAAATTTAAACAATTATTTTTTTGCAAGATGTATAGTATGTATGTATAATTATTGTGAGAACAATTTCTCTTAAACATGCATCGAAGCCAACAGAATTTGGGTTAATAATAACACTTGAACGCTTAAAAACCTTAGCGAATGAAAACTATTAACGGCATCTTTTATGAGTGAAGACGACGGGGAATTTATTAACCTCTCCAAACCCTATTCGAGCAACATTTTCTTTCATTCGCTGTATGCTCTTGAAAACAATCAAAGCTTTCAGTATTTGCTAGTGTATCAAAGAGCTGGTGAGAATTTTTGCCAAATATATGTGCATATCACAATTGATAAAAATTATTGTGACTAATCATCAAACAGGGTCAACGATTGTATACATTTTTCAGTAAACCTTTCAAAAACATTCTTATCAACCATGCATTTGTTTGTTTTTCTTCGATTGAGAAGCAATGTGTCGATGATTCAGAACTCAACCGAAAGTTGCTCATCGCAAGCCAGAGATTTTTCAAGGGGTGTAATTGAGCAATGAACCCATTATAACAAAAGCTAGATGCAATAGACAACCCTACAGACGATTAGAGTCGAACGATAATTTTCTTAGGTTATCAAAGACGAGTTGTCTTAAGACAAATGATACCGCAATTTAGATAGGAAGCGTTTCCCCGCTCGCCCACTTAGACGAGGTGTTCGAGATTATTTTCTATAACGTAATATTTTTATACACAACAGCTGGAACCTGCTAGCAAATTACATTCGAAAAAAGTGGTCCTGCATACTTAAAGACAAATTGTCCTCAGACGTAATGCAACGTAATGCTGAATCTCTATTTCTACACTCTCTTATTTGTACCAACTGTGCGATCAGTTTTCGTTTATTGCAAGCGTCTTAGTGGATGACCCGTTGAAAAACTGCTTTTTATCAAAATTGGCTCTCGTATCCATAAACGCGGTAAAAGTTTAAATTACTTCGACCCCTGATTGTCTTATGATCTTCGCTTTCTACAAATATAATGTTTCGCCAAATACACTAACCGGGGATAACTGAGTACTATACTTAAAATTATTATCAAAAAATTATAAATTTCCGATAGCGGAATTCCTCATGCTTTTCGACTCCATTAAACTATGGACATAGTATCAAAACAATAAATCATTCACAAGCGAGCGAAACTAACTATTCTTAAAAATGAATTTTTCGAAAAAATAATCGTTTGCTAATATTTGTAATATTAAATATAAACGCAAAAGTTATACAGTGTATAAAAAAATAATGTCGGATTTAAAAGTAAAGAACTAGTTTAATGGCGAAAGTAAACCGATATAACGGTGTCAAGAAGATACGCTTCTTACACAACATTTCCTTCTTCTTTCCTTATAATGATGATAATTTATATGACTAAAGCTAATAAATAAATCAGCAAGAAAAAATCAAAAATGTTTTAAAAATGCTTCTTGTTAATAACTTTTAAAAATTGTAAAAAATTTTTTAACTTTGGTTTGCAAATTTGTTGTTTTTTAAAACAATTTTTGACGACAATGACTGCAATAACGACAAGCCACACAAAACGATAAAGCCGACGCAGCCATATAAAAATGCATTGCTGCTCACTTATTCATATCTACCTAAGGATTGTTTAGGCCACAACGCATACAGCTCAGATAGTGCCGACAAAAAGGGTCCCAAACTTTCCATTTTTATTTCGCAATAGATTCATTCCTTGTTTAAGCTAAACGAAACCCGTATGTCTATTTATTCATTTACCACAGTTGGCAAGTTTTTAAAACAATATTTTGGTATTCTCGAATGGAAATTGTCTATGAGTGGTACTATTAAAATGTTGAAAGATCTACTTCATCATTCTTGATGAACTAACGGTTAACAAACGGAAACTGTTTACTAAAAACTAGAAATGTGTTTCAAAATAATATGATAATTAAGTGATACCATTGTATTTTAACTTGTTTTCTGATTTATTCAAACTTTGAACTTTTGTTTTGATATAGTTAAAAATGTTATGCTCTCTTGGAAGTTGTAGTTTAGGACCAATGAAAAAGCAGTGACCTTTGCAATCGAAGAAGACAATTGCTTTTTTAAATAAAAATAAAGATTTTATTCCAATTTCTAATTCTAATTCCAATTTCGTAATTGGTGCAACTAATCGCATTCAGAAACTTGGAAACAAATCTTTCAAGAAACTTTGCGTTCTTGAATGAGTTTATATTTTAAGCTTAATTTACGAACTAATAGCAATAATTATTGGAGACGATTAAAAATTAATTAGTATGCCAGTAAGACTACAGTTTTTTTTTGCACAACAACAACAACACTAAAGGTAGGTAAAGGTAACATAACAATACCGCACAGTATAAGACATAATGCCAAGATTCAGCTGTGACCATATATTATAAATTATAAAACGCCTGTATGCCTGCTTTAAATCTACAATGACTAACAATCGTTTTGATATGGAGCGGCAGCGAGTTCCATAACTTTGCAGCGTTAACAAAGAATAGCCTTGATGATGTTAAGTATTTATGGGCAGGTAAGATTAGCTCCATTGTCACTTCAGATTGCGCAAACTGAATTTTTTCATGTAAACATCTTGGTGCTCGGGTCCGTATAAGTTTGTGGAAAAAAAGCACGTTTCTAATATTAAGATAACTCGCAAGATCAGATCCCAGTATTTGCAGGGAAAACTGTGTTATCGTATCATATCTGTGCTTGTTGAAGCCGTTCCTAGCACGCTTATTTATGACAACTTGCAATTTTTTTGCTAGATGCGTAGTTCAATTTACCACACACATATGCTACGTATGATATGAGCGGTGACAAGATATTTAACTAATATCAATTTGGCAAAGATTGGATTGGAACATAAAATGAGCAGAGCTATAGTTTTGTTAAAATATTATGAGTGCACATAACTTTGTAATTAGTATGTCCCTCCCCGCTCGAGCAAGAGTTGAGTTTAAAGCCAACGTTTGCAATCGCAATCAACAACAACAACCCAATATCCTCATCGATCACTTTAATTAACGGTAAGGAACAGGAAACGTAACCAGTGCGCGATATTGCAATGGCTGTAGTTTTGCATGACTAGGCGCTCTAAACCATCATTTATTCGCTGGACAATATCCTACCCTAATAGCAAGCCCAAGCGGGCGCGAGAGCAAAATTTGCCCATCATCAGCATGAGGCACTGAATAAGATAGCCCCCAAAATAGAACCGTATGGGGCAGATGTAATCACAACCCAAGTTCGGAACAAGCACCGCTAAGTAGCATACGTTCATACCGATTTTCCAAATGAGACTTCATTACATTAATCCCAGACGAACTGAAGCCGTAATAAAATTTAAGCTTTTGCACTTATAAGCTATGGTCAGCCATAAGAGAAATGGTTAAATCCCTGTGTCGTATCACGGACGAATGTCTTTTGACGTACTAACTTCACACGTCTTCAATGGCACGTACTCATTAAATAGCAAGGACAATCAATACATTGAATAATATAACGTCGACAACGTTCGACAACTCGCTCCCGTAAATTTGAGAGGAGGCACATAGCTCCAAATCAAAGGAATAAACTCTCGTTTATACTTTTCAAAAATGCATTGCAAAACCTCACGCAAAAATCATATAACATGAAGTAAATGATCATCAACCTTTTACTAGAGAGAGAATATTATATGTACTATTATATATAACAAGGCGTGACACAACAACTCACACATACGTTAGTAACTATGACCGTATGTACGTGCACAGTGCAGATAAAGGTTTTTGTTTATACATCTCCTATGAATCATAATCATATGTAAGTATTAATAGCTAACTACATATATAATATGTGAACATGTTTATACAAATGAATTGTTATTCAGTAAATGTATAGAAAAAGAAATGTATTCGTGTAGATGCATGTGTAACTGTAGGCACAATCAAACTCACCTGTATGGTTGGAGCAAACAAGTTGAAAAATATCGCAGCAAAACATAACAAATAAATAGATGAAGCCGGGGAGCGACTGCGTATAGTAAACGACCTTGAATCAGGCGCCATCATCATCGATATGCACCCTAACGACAGTAAACGAAATAATTGTGCCCTTTCGAAGGCCAACTCGGTTAATGCCCGCCGCCACCACTTCACAAGCACACACGTACCAATTGCTACCCAAAGCGGAGAGAAACAATTCAAGTAAAAGAATTGCCTTTCAATCAGCACCTTATATTCCGATGTTGCCCGAATTAGTTTTCAGTCACAAACGGATTAAACCAATCTTTCTTCATATATGTAACGATGGTTTTGTCATTCACTTGAAGCCACGATACTGCCAACACCCAATTTTCGAACAATATATTTTGGGTGCCTTTAGATCTATTGCACGCATAAACGCGGATGGTGGATTCGACTGTAGATGATGAAAATATTTATTTGTTGCAAAACAAAATCGAAAAGAGAAGTCAATTACAAATACAATTCAAATTGCTTTCAAAGCACGCAACGGAACAAACTCAAAATATGTAGGAGAGCGCAAAACGAGAGACTTGTAGAAATAAAACGGCAAATTACGACGTACGTAGACACACAAAAACCGAAGTGTGAGGCGTAATTAAATAATAAAAAAAAAAAAATTTGTTTTTGTTAAATGGAAAAGGAATAGGAAAAATATTTATTTCACTTAAAATTCCTTAAACAATTCGTTTTCCGTATTCTTTCATTTTTGTTGCAAATTTTATTTTCTTAAGACCACACCATCACTTCATAATGCAATTAATATTTTCATTACTATAATTTATTTATTATTTTTTAGAATTTCTTTCTTTATGTTTTATTATGTCTTTGTTTTTAACTTTTAAAGGGAGAAGAAATCGAATTCTCAACTACTGACGGCTTAGCACGAAAAAATCAATAAAAAAATTTCACTTAAAACTTTACATTTGTTTTTCCAATCGCTCGCCAACGTTATTCATTGGATGGAATTTTAATACAATTTATCAAAATTGAAATTAACAAATTGATTGCAAAATTTTTGCCAATACTTTTGTTATATTTGCGAAACGTTTGTGTTCTTCCCTTTGTAGATATTCCAATTGCAAAGAAAACAAAATATACTAGAAAAAATTTTCCGTTTGAAGACCTCCTTACTTTCCTTATAATAAATAGATTTACTCATTTTATATACAACATATGTCATTCCCCTAATGCTGCCAAGTAATCAAAGAAATCGTCATGATTGCCAAGATAATGATTTATAAAATATCTTGGGTTTTATTTTGAGTGAATTATTTATTTAAGAAAAAGTTTTGCTGTTTATTATTACGTTTGCTGAACAAGGTACATACACATATAGAACAAATTAAGGTTTGTTTAATTGCATCGTTCGCAGGTTTCACTTCTTCTCGTAACGCACGCTATACAACGGAACGTCATAAGTTAACTGAACTTTTTTTATTTCCATGCAGTTTTATTTTCATCCGTTCCGTTGTTTTGGCGATAGAGATTGAAACGTTCTCACATAACAAGAAGATGGCCATGCGGCCATTTAAGCATATTTGCGGTCATTTAAGCATAAATACCAAGAGCAAATATAAATAATAACGAAGAGCAAATATAAATAAGTACGAAGCGCAAATATAATGCTAATTAAATTTTAAAACTATGACGCTGCGCGTTCTATTCGTCGTACTTTTACTTGACAAGGGTTTTAAGTGAATATTGTCAATACGTTAGAGAAGTATTTTGCGAAGGAGTCACATGCCTTTTTTCGTTCCGCAAAGAGATCTTGATCATTAAGGCAACGAAAGAAAATGTAAAAATTAGAAATAATAAATTTGCGTGGCTTTCCTATTTGCTTAGGTGACGTTTCTATGACAATTGGACAGTTGAATCCGCATGCGAAAGAGATTTTCCTTCCTTCCTTGCGGCAGCTGGTGTCGTGGTCAACTCCACGGTGTAGGCATCTATACAAGGGGTCTGCTATTGGCATCTCCGGATTGTGGACCGATGCAATTTAGAGGAACTTGGCGCAATGGTGTGCGGGTAGTTTAAGTTACCTTCGGTATAGAAGAAAAATCGACTAGTCTCCATGGCATTTGGGATAATCTTTTCTCACAAGGTCCAGTTTTCAGTTTTGATAACCGTTATTTGCTTACTACGTACACAGACCGCGGGGGTGAGAAATTACGGAACGACAAAGGAAGTGCACAGTGATTGAGCAACACAAAATTTGTCATCGATACTTCGACGAAGTGCTTATAAACAGAAGTGCCAATTACATCCTTTCGTATGACCGATTTATAGAATATGATTCATAGCAGAGCTACGAAGACTGAAGAATCGCAAACTGTTTTAGTCTTCGCAGTTCGAAGCCTGTTGACCGCATTTACTTTAGCAATAAATTATTATCCATTGACCTCTTTTAAAGCTAAAGATTTAGGAGAAAATTCGCAAGTGGCGAAGAAGATCGAGCTAGACATCAAAGCAAACGTCTCTGATAGGGACAATAAAGATATAGCGGCCATAATACGTGATCAAATTACTTCAAAATCTATACTCTACGATAAGTTAATTCCTTTTCATTTCCATCTACACAAAAACAACAAACAAACGGCGAGGCTCCCAAGGGAGGCGACTAACTGTTGTCAACCAGAAGACTTTTTAAAAATTATTCTTGAAATACTTCTGTTGACAATACAGCCCATAAAAGATGTAAAATGTATAATGAAGATAATGCACCCTCTTTTGACGAAGAAGTAAACATTGATGCTGTGAAAATTGTGGTTGATTCTGACGGTGTAGGAGCCATAGAACAAAATTTATCGTGACATTTCAACCAAATACTATGTCCTCGTTAACATTAGATGAGCGTATTTGGCTTTCTTAAGTTCTCTTTCTAGCCAAGCTATTTTTAGCATGGCCTTAAATGCCAATAATTAAAAAAAAGAAAATGGCAGTAAAAAGCTGAAGGCTGACATTCTGAAAAATTTTTTTGAAAGGTAGTGGCATTGTTTGTAATATCGCCTTAGGATATCATAGAACGATTTTATTATGCACGCTAAATCTGATGTTCTATTCGGATCGCTTGCCGGACGGACTTAGCAGCTAAGAGGGTAAGCAGAATTTTTCTTCGATGAGGGGCAGCAAAATAGATTTTAAAGGACTTCGGTTCTCAAAAATTATCGAACTTGCTGCAACTCTTCCGTGGATTGTATTATACCCAATCTAAAGCGATGTTTCAAATGTGGCAGATTGCAAGAAGGAAGATGGGAAATGCTTAAAATGTGGTAAAAGGTCCAAATGACTTCAGATAACTTATACTGCCAGCAGCTCTAATGCTTTAACTAGAGAATGCCCAAAAAGAAAAAATGAACCACACATGAAGAAAGTAATCGCTATTGGAAATATCTCACATAGCCAATACAAGGAAAAATATTCTTGCAATTATTTTGATTGTATGAATAGCGACAGCGGTGATGATGCATTTTTGCCGTTAAAGAACACCGCACGCTCTATTTCCTCTAAACTCCGTGGAGAGGAAGTAAACGAAGCCTTAAAAAACAAAAATACAGTTTACTTAGCAAAAAAAACAATGTTAAAATCATAAATCCGTTCCTAAGGCCCTCTCCATTCAAATCCATCATCCCCAAAAACTGCCGAGTTGTTTTAACGTTTTTCGCTTGCCTGCATTTGGGATATATATATATATATATTTTTTTTTTGGATTGAACCTTTTTGGAATTCCAAAGAAACAGAAAAATATTTTTGACAGCTTGCGCCAAGATGACAAAAATCTGGTCTATGATAATATTTTGACTACTTCTCCTAAAATTCCAGCTATTACAGCCTGTCAGAAAAGTTTTGTTGCATTCATTAACAATAAAGCCGGCTTACATCTGGTGGACAAACAAGATCATCACAATTAATACATATTTGGTATACATCAAACGCTTACTTTATCGTAAAGAAGTGTGATTCCGTTTGGGTGCTAGGTCACTGCGGTTTCGATCAAAACGGAACGAAACGAAAAGCCATGATTGCAGATTACAAAAAAGATCGTCTTTTTTACAAAATCAACCCACCCCTTCCTATTAAACGTGGTATATGAATAATTGTGAGATAGGGTTTCTCTTCAAAATCATATGTTTTTACATTTCATAGACACAACGTTGAGTGTTTGGGAGTTGACTAGAGATGAAGACACTAACTATGGCTTTCCTCGAAAACGCTTGTATGGACATTCGCACGTCGTTAGTGATGTTGACTTCTGATGGCAATTGTGCTTTGTTTGGCTCATGGGATAACTTTGCGATTTCTCTTAGTTAGCTTCGTTAATGGGCATCAATGCGAAACAAATTTCTGGTTGGCAAACTGAACTAACTGCGGGGCTTAATCAGTACAGCCTGTGACCAATAAGTGTGTTTTATCGTAATCCAAACGTTAAAATTTTTCATTACGAATTTTTAGTAGTTTGTTTTTGCAATTGCTTAAATCTTGGTCTCTATTTATTCAGAATGTTTTAGCCGTAGCCTTTTCGGCTGATAACCGACAAATTGTTTCGGGCTCCCGTTATAATACAATCACGTTTCGGAATTTTTTAGCCGAGTGGAAATTTACAATTCAGATTGCGACTCAGACTTTGACTTGCCTCAAGTCACTTGGTGTAACAGTGATAATTCTGGCTGTTTGATTCCTACTTCAACATCTGTTAGGGCTGTTGTGTTCTTTAATGAATTATTTGATCAAAATTTAATTCAATATAATCGTACCTCTAATTGTAATGGTAGACTGCTTGATCTCTGCTTTGCCGATTTTCCTGAGATTAGTGTAATTCGTTGTCCACCTTTTAGTTTACCTGAGGATCCTTATCATCCAGCAGTGTGCATTTCCTTTAATCATAAGTATGATGGTTCGTTGAACTGCCTTTATGTTCCAACTCCAACCTCTTGAAGCAAATATTATGATTTTCATAAAATCAATATTGTATTGCTAAGATATCATATTTCACATATGAGGCTTGATTTCTCAACCGGAATTATTGAAAGCTTATTGTCATCGTTCTACAATACATTAAATCTAGCTATTGCTACTTCTGTTCCGATCAAGCAGTCCCGACCTCGAAGTAGGTGTCCCCTGTGGACGCAAGACAATTAAATATTATAAGAATAGAAAAAACACGCTGTTCAAAAAATATTCGAAAAGTGGCTCTGCTCTGGACTATTTCGCTTACTCGGTGGCAAGGCATAGATTTAATTCACTCAACCACCAGTATTATTGCAGATACCTTCAGTTCATTGAATCCTCTCTGCTGTTTGCTAATCATAAATACTTTTTTAAGTTCGTTAACTGCAAGAGAAAAATTTCCATAAATCCCACGCACGTTTCTTTTAATGGCTCTGAGTCCTCCAATGATATTGAAACCTCAAATCCCTTTGCTGAATACTTCCGACAAAACTTTTCGACTGCTAATTCTGATTTATCAGCAAACTACCCACAATCGATAACTAATTTGGTTTCAATTCCTAATTTGGTTATTTCTGAAAATGACGTTTTTGAAGGGTTGAGTTCTCTAAACTATCGTTGTGCGCCTGGACCTGATGGAATTACATCATGTGTACGTAAATCTTGCACTGTCGAGCTATGTGGTGTTATCTCAAAGTCTTAATCAGTGCTTGAATTTATGTGTTTTCCCTTTGTGTTGGAAGAGTAGTTTGATTATTCCTATTGACAAAAGTGGGAGTAGACAACTTGTTGAGAACTATAGAGGCATCGCCAAGTTGAGTGTCGTGCTTAAACTATTCGAGAGAATTGTGACTCAAAATCTGGCCTTTGCCTTCAAATCGTATATTTCTCCACTCCAAAATGGCTTTCGAAAAGGAAGATCTACGGTCACCAATTTGTTAAAGTTTACATGTCATGTTATGTTTGCAAGAACCTAAATGACGTCTATCACCTATTCTCTTTATCGCACTCTTTAATGTCAATTAAAGCAACATTGCTTAATACGCGTGATTTACTTATGTCGTACTTAAACTAGCTTTTAACTCTAAAAAGTCATTATGACTCGAATATGAATTGTTGTTAACTAGAAAATGAATTGTTGTTAACTATTATCGGTTGCCAAGCTTATGCATGTTTGCGATGGTTTAGGGGTTCATTTGCAATTTGGGCCTGTACCGGTTGTGGGTGTGGCTCTGTGCTAATTGTGTACATGCTTTTTTTTCTTTTTTCCTTTTTTGTTTGTTTCATTGTACTTATACTAAGTTTTAATAACAATTAATTTAAGATTTACTTGAAGAGTCATTTGAACTCGTTTGTCATTTGTTTTTAGCTGAGCTCCTGTGTAAGTAAAATAAATAAGCAAATAAATAAATATAATTATTAATATGTTATACCTAATAAACAAGTACAGTAATAACTTTAATCGTTTTTTTTTACATTGGTTTTAACTTCAGCGAACCGATTTTAACATTTTTATGCTTTTAAATCTATATTTTTGTTCTATTGAAGAGGCTAAAAACGAAAACATCTGACGTGACGTAAGTTTACTAATAAGCAAAGAGTTCGAATTTTATTATAATTTTAAAGAAATTATTGAAAAACAATGAAATTTTTACATTTTACAATTTTATATATATACAGATATGTACGCTCTAACTAAAATAAAATATAGGTGGAACTGCCGAAATATATGTCGACTTCAAAAGATATTTTTGTGGCTTGTTTCGCACCCCGATATTGTGTCTAATGGTTCGAAGGCCGATCAACCGCAGTGCTTGCCTCTGGCGTGGCCAACAGACGGCCAAATTTTATTTGCCGGCTATTCTGATAACACTACCCGTGTATGGCAAGTCTCTGCGTCTGTTCATCAGTCATGTACACCCAATATTACAAAGTATTATATCTTTTTAAGATAAAGATGATGAATACACAAACGTGAATTAAATTTAAATACATTTGTTTTTTTTTTAAATGTAATTTTCAAGTTTTTATTCGTCGTTAAGACTAAAGTCTTAGAATTCATTCTCTGGCTAAATTTATAATAACAATAATAAGTTTTTTGAAACGCTAAATGAATATGATTTATATGTATTTTTTTAGAACCGGAGAAGCGGAAGACTTGTGTGAGCTTGAACTTATAAAAAGTGTCGAAGAAGATATCGGAGGTGATGAGATGTGATATGTCCAATGGAAAAGAATCGCGTGAACAAATGTTCACTAATAAAATAAATAATAATAAATAAATAAACTTTTAACTAACGATAGTTTTCAAATATTAGAAGGTCTTTTAACGTTTTTAATATATATGGCAACCCAAACAATCTTTTTAATTCTGTTAATGAAACTCATCTCAATGGATTAAGTTGTCTAATTATAATAAAAACACATTTCAACCTGATCGCACGTAACAGAGTTGCATAAATTTTCGTTAATCAGGACATTTGAGCCATGCCGGTTTTGCTTAGTCCATATTCGCTTCATGTCCGGAAAAATAAAGAAACTATGGTTAGGGTTGGGTATGGAAAAAATTGCTCAATTATACTCGGGAAATATGCACGCGGGCAAACCTATTGCATTTTTAAACTTGACCAACGTTATTAAAATGCACTCATTGCTTCTTTCCCAGATAAACTGTTGTTCTTTCTAATGTTTCAGCAGAACAGCTCCCAAGTACCGTGATATGAATAATCCACCCACTTTAATCACATTAGTAGCAGTGATTCATTTCCCATAAAATCAGCTGCTTGTATTCTTCTATACACCTTGAGTTTCTTCTTTACTCTCTTTGCTCCTTTACATTTTTTTTTGCGTTTGAAAGATTTGCATTCATTAGTTGTCACACAAAAAGCCTTGAAAATAATCATAAAGCTATCGCTGTTTCATCTTTTTGAGAGCAAAAGGTAACTACAACTTCAGATAACAAAACTATATCATCATCGTCCTTAATAATAGCACAAATTTCACAATTAAACTCTTGGAAATGTCAACCCAGGTTATAGTTTAATTTCGTTGTTGCTAGATGGAAAGCCACACTGAGCCCTTGTGCCACAGATAAAATTGTAAAAGGTAACATCCGTTTCACCTTGCAAGTCCAATAAATTGTAATCGAAATTGCGTTTAAAACGGATTGCCGCGTGGTAAGTGATGTAGAGACGTTGACTAAAGCAAGAAGCGGTGACCTCAGTCTATTCAAGGTTATTTTCACTTGTAATCGGTAAATGAGTACCATTTTCAGTTGATGTGACATCGTACAAATGTAAAGATGAACCTTATATCTTAAATCCTGTGGGATGAAAAACGTCTGTCCTCTAGAACTCAGATTCATTTCTATTAAAACTCACTGGGTACCGCCTGTTTCATCTTGTAGATCTTATCTGATAGCGAATTTGCTTTAAAGTCAAGTCAAGAAGAACTGACTGGACCTATATTATACCAAAGTTGACACTACTTATCTGAAAAACTTGCGGAAACCTATAACACTGCTCCCATACAAAAAATTAAAAGCGCCATCACTGCGTCAAACTACCGCGCAGTTTCTTTATTATCTTTTCTCTCAAAAATAGAGAAAATTGCAACATCTATAACATTTTCATTTCTTGAAATAATTGCAGAACAAGAAATAAAATGTATATCCAGTGGCAGCTGACTCTGCAATGCGCATATTGACAAGACTATGTCTGAAAAAAGTCAGATGATAATTCTTTAACTTTGAACTGATATGCCGTCGGAACCGCCCTAAACTGTAAAAGATTGGCCGAAAGTTTATGAATTTTATCATAATTTATTCCAATTTAAAGTAAAATCTTCCCCTTCTAATTGTTGTTGATTGTTCTCTATTCATGTTTTTATACGCTATACGTTTTATAGTATGGGGTGTATTAAACCTATGCGGTAACACGCGAAAAGCATGAAGACAGACCCACTATTAATTATACTATATAATTATACTCATCGATTCAGAACCATATTTTAAACTCACAAGTTTTGAGATACTTTGACGAAATTTGATACACCGACATGGTGCGGCGAAGACACGAACCATGTTAACAATGGCTCGCATCGGGTCATTTTCATGATCGCTTCTCATATACACCTTTTTTGAAAAAGTCCCTTTATGCATCAAGATGGCAACTTTCGAAATTTCGCACCCAAAATGGCTGTTCGCGCCAAAGACGAACATTTGTATGAGAAAATGTTCTAACTTTTAATATTACAGTGATAATAAGCCACCAATATCAACGGTATCCTGTTTGGATCTTCTTCACCACATCCCGTATAAAGTTCTGAGGAAAAATAATTTTCTATAGCAAAAAGGTCTCTTTTTTATATTTTAAGATGAAAATTGACAGAATTGATGAGAACTAGACTGTATTTGGGTTACGTCAGGGTTAAACAGCACCTTTCCGTTATTGAACAATCTTGAAACACGTGTACTTATTGGTCCAACCTCAATATTACAAAATGCGCTTATTAGTATTTGTTGAGAGAAAGACGCACAAAAAGAAACTAGGAGGAACTGCCACACAAACAAACTGTGCCGGTATTGATGAATATGCTATACCTGCCCCTTGGGTAAATCTAAGGGCACGAGAAATAACATTTGGAAACAGTAAAGATGACTGAGATATGGAAGGAAACGAGAAAGTCCGTAAACTGGTCGCTGATAACAGAATGATAACAGAATGTGATGAATCCTCTTTGCTCAAAGATCGAATTGTTTTTTGCATATCCCAAACGCCACCGGTGAAACCACTGGGGTCGTATCCTCTTTTGCCACATAGTTTATATTTTGCGTCTCAGGCATTAACTTCATATTATAACTGTCATCAGTTTGGGCATAAACATCCCGCTTTTCTTTTGAAATCAATTGAGTGGCATGAGACAAGCAGGCAATCTCGCTTGACTTTTCATCTTGCCGCGCCTCTAACGTACTGCTATCATCAGTTTGTAAACGGACATCAAACATTTCATTCATAAATGAGGGCAGTTATATTGAAATAATGGCGCACATGCATGCAGGATTGCAAAAATTATCTGCGCTGTTTCACAAGCATAAGTGAATTCAATTCTATTCTTTTGATCATTAAATATTTCTGATTGTCATACACTTATTTAATAATTAAATACAAAAAATATTTTGTGAAAATCAAAATATTTTATCGTTAATTTTCTATCTAAAGTCTACTTGTTGTAATTGTGATGCAACACGTTATGCATTAAATTAATTGCGTTTTTTCGTATTTTTTTTATCTTCAAATTTCCCTCCAACGGAATTGCAGAGTGAATATCTGTAAAACTGTTTAAATCTGTATTGGGAAAAATTTCTAATTTCTAATTGTCAAATTACATTTTTCCATGTCAGATGTGGAGTAAGATTCTCATAAGATTTTATTATTATTATAAAATTATATATAAATTTTCATCAGATTTAAAGTGTAGATCGGTAAGCATTATTTATTTATTTACTTTATTTTAATATAAGTATGTTCTAAACAAATTGAAGTACAATCTGATTTCGATTTTTTGGATCAGGCTTGGTTTAACAGGAGAATGTTTCAGTTTAATAATCGCTTCAGCTCTAGTTATTTTGATGGGCACAATTTCTTGTGGTTGCACGCTTCCCGTCTTTGATTTTCGAGTCCAGCGCTACTTCCTGCATAGCTCTAATGTAAGAAATAAGAATCAAGATTTTAAAAAATATTTTTTTAACGACCAACCTTAGCCCATATATTTTAAATTATGACTTGACAGTTACAATTTACACAGCGATAAACCATTTGATCCATTTCATATAAATCACGTTGCGATAGAATGAATTTTAGTTTTTTCTCTAATTCCTGGCACAAATCTTCTTGTATAGTATAAACGCCCTCCTGTTTATCTTTTTTTACGGTATCAAAATTAATGTAATGCGTAATGTATTTGATGTAAGACACACGATTTCGAAATATAGCATCTTTATTGTCCGACGTGCACACAATATAAGTTTCGTCATCCTCTTCGGGCTCAGAACAATAAAATATTTTTCACCTAAATTTATAATAGCTTGAGATTTTCAATTTTAATGCTTTTAATGCTTTCAGATTCATTACTTTACAGGGAAGAATAAATGTTAATACGAATTATTGTCTCTGTATTCACTTTCGTTAGTTTCATTTCTTTGAGATGTATGACGCTCTTCGGAAATTTGATGGTTTCCGTCCCTACCCAGGACTTCTATACTGGATTGGCTTGGATTTGATATGATATCTGTATCACTTTCGCCATTTGTTTTTAACTCTTCAATTCTATTATTAATAAGGTTTGTTGCGCTGTCTATAAAACAGGTCTGATTGGAATTAAGCGAACTGTCTGAATTGTTAGAAGTGATTGAATGGAATGGTAAAAAAGAAAAAGCTGGAGTTAATACTTTAAAGGATTATTATGTGTGAGAGAGATAGAAAAAAAGAAAAACCGATCGTTAGTAAAATTTTAATGCTTTCTGTATCCTACACCACACGTAACAGTGATATGTAAAACTTGCGCGAATATATCCAAAACACCCAAAACAGCTTAAGATAGGCCCACGTTTTATTGCACCAATCGAGTTGGAATCGTTTTTTCTCCGTCTGTTGCTACGTCTACCTATTATTTTTGGTCAATACATGTTCGACGAAATTTAGTGCATTGTGTTTAGGCTCAGGAACGAATGTCATTGAAGGTGGGTGGGCAGTGGCACATTTTTGGGTAACTTTTCACACCCATAAGCCCTAAGTTCAAAAAAAGATTCAATAAAACAATATTCCACGTTTAATATCCCTCGAGAAAAGCCAGTGTAGCAAATCTTTTCGGCATAACAAATGAATATGTATAATTTGGATAGTTTGTGCCATTGTTCATCTCCTCCTACGTAATTGTTGATACAACATGCAAGCCTTTATATGGCAAAAAGGTTTAATTTTTGATACTTTACGATAACATTTTTTGCAAGAGTGGTTGACATAAAAATATACTTGTTGTTAATGTGGACTATGCAGGCGTGTTCTGCCGGTCCCTCTCTGCATAAGAGTTCTCATGGAAAGTATGGCAACAAGATATTTACCGGTGACTTCTGGTTTACCGAAACAATCCAAAAAAGGTAGAAATAATTTATAATTAATTAATAATATATAATACATAGAAATAAAAAATTAAAAAAATTAACACTTTTTCTATAATTAAGACAACAATTTTTCTTTTTTTTATATTATTAGATACATTATTATTATAAAATGGTTGTGATACCTGACACACTTTTAAGTGAACTCTGGCAGAGTTATCCAGAATTGTGGGGTGTGAAACAGGGCTTGATTAACTGGACGGTACTTGGTAGGAGCTTAGCTGACGAACTGACAAAAAGGACGGGTACACTTACAACAGTACAAGATGTGAGGAAGAAATGCACAGAAATTAGAGCGAGCGTAAGGAGATTGGACAAGTCGGAGGGGAAAGCTTACGCGAATTTGTGCACGTATGCGTGGTACGTGCACAAATTAGGACTGACGAACGCATTGGACAAGATGACTTCACTAATGCTATCGCGCGGAGAAGTGCGGTAGAAGAAGATTTGGGAGAAGTGCCGGTGGAAGAAGATTTCGGAGAAGTGCCGGTGGAAGAAGATTTGGGAGAAGTGCCGGTGGAAGAAAATTTGGGGGAAGTGCCGGTGTAAGAAGATTTGGGAGAAGTGCCGGAGGAAGAAGATTTGGGAGAATTGCCGGTGGAAGAAGATTTCGGAGAAGTGCCGATGGAAGCTGACAGAGTGGTGCCGAACGTTAATATACTGAGAGAGGTCGTGAGCATGTTAAGTGCCCACGACAAAATTGTGCAACTACACTTCGATGAGGTCTTCACCGACCAGAGATCGATGTATTCGAGATCAGAGGACAGGCTTTATGGGTGCGGGTACGTCCTAAACCGTAAATTTGCGAAGAGGAAGGAGTACCGGACGGTACTCGTATTTGGAGTACGAAGCATGTTAACGTCATTCAACATGGCACTGAGTGCCTACCCTATCGCCCTCCTCAGTGGGTATGGAGACCTCATCGCGGAAAATTTAAACTTCGCAGAGGCGATCGGGCTGAAGATAAAAGTATTATTACAATTATTATACTTGTTATTATGACAATTGATTCATTCTTTTTTTACAGGTAAAAGCGTTAGTCTGCGATAGATGCCCCGAAAATCGCAAGGCGCTACGCAATTGCGGCGAATATCGTATGGAACATGGCGAATATGTACACATCGAACGTGCGGATGACAAATATATAGTCGTACAAATGTGCGACTTGGAAGTGTAGAGGCGCCAGCGTGTCAGTCGGCGCGAGTAGGAGTCTTAAGGACATTATGCAACTTTTCACTCCAGCGGTGGTAGCAATGTTGAAACTTGCAATCAAGCAAGGATTCATCGGTAGTGAAAAGGAAATTCGCTCCTACGAAGTCTTCGCCGCTATGACGAAGTTGAACACCATATTCCATAGCGGCAAGATCAGCAGGACCAATTGGCAGGCCCAGCAAGCAATGCTGGAGGAAGTCGTACTGTATCTAGACACCACCTTTCCAACGGACGTAGTAGCGACCGAAACCGTGGAGACTATTCGTGGGTTTATTAAATTGATGGATGAACTGCTGAGGGCTTATTACAATTATTACAATTATTACAATTATTATTATTATTATTATTATTATTTGTTATTATTACAATTTATTTATTTCTTTTCATTTATAGGCTAAGGACAGACACACTGGAAAGCTTTTTCTGTAAAATAGCGCCATTCTAGAGAAAACGAACCAGATCGGCGCCACAGATATTGAAGCTCATCAGGCTGCTAGTAGAGTCGCAAATAGAATTTTGTGGCAACGGAGGGATTACCACCGATGACTACCACATAATCCGTATTTTGGATTGCACGATCGAAGCACCGGCCGAAGAAGAATTCGTGCCATATGGCCTGGATTGTGTGCCATTTCGCAACGTAGCCACCGGAGTAATAGGCAAACATGAGGAGGATTACATACGGCTGCTCACGGGCTACGGCATAGGGCAGTATATACGTGAGCAGCTGCGTTGTAAAACATGCCTGAAGGATCTCACCAAGCAAATCGCAGATGAAAATGACTTGAAGGACGTTGTCATCACAGCATACCAATACCTGGCACCCGAGTTCACAAAGCCTCAAGTGTATGAGGCTTTTTTTAGCGCCTGCGACACATATAAAGCGGTTTTGCAGGACCGTATGACCACAGAAAACATCGGCAAGCGCCTGCAAGCAACAATAGTAGGACAGGTTGCCTTGTTCAGAGAAGCAGGCTCCTGTCCAAATGGAAGAAGCCACCGGACAAATCTGCTAGGCTTCGTGATCTATTTGTTGCTGAGTGGAAAGAATTGGGTGCAAGAAGCTGTGACCAATGTGTCATCATTTTGAAAAGTGCGGGTAAAAACAGTATTATATAAATATATATATAAATCACTAATTTCTTTATTCCATTTCAGAATAAATGACGAATGCCGTGTTTTAGTAGATAATCAATTATTATTTAGTTTTTAAATATATAATATAATTATATTTATGATAAACGTTCTACTTTCACCAACGCAATACATAAGACAACAACGACAAGAATGACATTCAATAACAACCAATAAGCGACAACGCAACTAAAAAAGGCAACGGGAACAACACACTCACGTTTTAGCAGCTGAATCATTATTGCAGCAGCTAATTCATTAATAATTGCCGACCATCGTTGTTTTTATAGCAAATTCAAAAGGAGGTATAGCGAAATCAAAGGCAGGTATGTCGAATTCAAAAGAAAACATGTGAAGTTCTTTATAAATCACAGAGAGGTATAGCGAATTCAAAAGAAAACATATGAATTATTATATGGTGACCCCTTCGATCTCTTTGCGGCAAAAAATGTGCGCCATCGCGTGGAACTAACTTACTTTATTAGAATGGCGAATTTGTCTTTTTAATTCACGATAATAGTTCTCTAAAATATTCTTTTTTTCCAGTCAAATTTTCCAACGCTATTCTTTTATCATTTTGAACAACGCAATTAATTCTTAACACATTCGTCTTAGCATATCATGGTCGCAGTATTTTTGTGCATTATAAACATTTCTTGCATATAATTATTAACGTTTATTATCTGGAAATATACTGAACCTTGAAATCGAGAAGATAATCATCTTTATATCTTGTAAAGATAATGTTCCATTATTTGTTTACTATTTACTAAAATCCTATTCTATTCATTATTGCATGGACGCTATAAAAAAAATGGCAAAATTTTGAAAACATTTTTCCAAAGGAGTTGGACGTACCTAAATTTATTTTATGTACGCAAGGGTAACTCTATTGGTACGTATTGCTATGTAAAGTATTGGTATTTATTGATAATGTAAAGCTAGTACCGTATGTGTTAGCGAAAAATTTGCGCCGAAAATCTGCTAAATGAGATATTAATGCCGCAAATCTGTTAAAGTGGCAAAAACTATCGCAAACAAACCCAGTTGCGCAAAATTAATCAAAAATTCCAAAATGCAATTTAACTAACTCTTCAAAAATTCTATTTTCTTATATAATAATTTATTATTCTCTATTTTTTACTTTAAGAATTTTGTTAAAAAAGTTGTTTGCCCAGTGCTGCTGTCGCTTAATACCGAATGGCGCATTAATCTTTCGCTTCCAGCCGATAGACGCCTAAGATCAAAATCTTTATGCTTTAAAAATACATTTTTTAAATGACAAAACGTGTGGATACAGTTTGATGGTACACATCGCTGAGAAGACATTAAAGAAGGTATTAACCATAAAACGAATTTAAGTCGAGAGACAGAACTTGCTTTCAATTTAATTAGCAGTAATGAGACTGCCTACCTGCGCTGTATTTCCAATTCCTATATTATGTTGAAGTGTTTAATAGTGTGTGTGTAATTCCTATATTATTTTGAAGTGTTTAGAAGTGTTTAAGACTGTATAATAAATCGCTCATTGGCATTCTAAATTGGTGTCAAAACTTTGCATAAGATGGGGCCATTTTTCGAACGTCTTTTCATACAACCGTTCCCATGGAAACTGAATCTTTAGGCGGTAAAAACTCCTCATTTTCATTACTTCTTGAGGAAGGTTCGCTCATAGAAATAGCCATACAAAGATTCCAATAAAAAACAAATCTTTAGATCCCATAAAGGTTCAATTTTGAATATTTTATGATGAAAATTGCCCCATAGTAAATTAACTATAGCCAATTTATATCGCGAAAGTCAATTTTGTACGCCCCGCCATATTCAGAGACTGTCATGAGGGTAAGCTCCTTTGTATTGATAAAGTATAATTTGTGGCTTTTTATGACGGAAGTAACAGGTAAATAATAAAATCTTTCACAAGCAAATTAAATTTGTTTAATTTATCCAGTTTAGTTCACTTTCTGAGTATACTTCGATGTGAGGGCTTCCATGAAAATTATGCATTTCCCTAAAAAATTATGTATAGTTTTTGGTGCATTATGTGCAAATGTGCGTTAAGTACAAATGACTGTATAGGCGAAGTAGTGGAGGTTATCTAATGACCGGCATTGCCCGAATATAACATTGTTTCTTGATTTGCAAAAGAACACACTCACTGGCTCTCCCATTCCAATCCATAATTTTTGCGCTTGAAGGCCGGCTTTTCATCGCCAGTCGGAATATACCATAGGAAATTTATCCTTTTTTGCCTGGCAAACAATACTGCTACGGTTCGAAATGGTATTTCCAGTCAATTTGCGTTGCAGCTATCTACCTTCGTTTTAAATCTTTCCCATAGCACGTAGACGTCTACAAACAGTTGATTTATCAACTGCTAAAATGTTCGAAAACTTTTTCAGCGTTTGAGGTGCGTTTACGGCCAATAAGTCTGGCAATTCATTGTCTTTGAACTTTTTGGTCCTCCAGACCGCGCTAAACCTTGTTATTGAAGCTGCTACTAAAATGAGACTAGGCTTCAACAAACAAACAATTTGCCCATCTTTCGCCTGAATTCATTTAATCTCATCTTGACCGTCCTGCTCGAAAGTCACTAAAGCCTGCGATACACCAAAAATCGACGCCAGATTTTCTTCGTTATCATGCAAGGAAAAAACGGGCTTTCCGGCTTCGCTTAAAATAAAAATATGTTTCTTTTGCAAGCATTTTTTGTTTCTTAATTGTGTGTCCAGTTGTGTCGTGAAATATGCGTGTATTTTGTTGTTGCACTTTGTACAACTGTTAATATCTATTACTATTATTGTTGTTGTCATTATTGTTATTATTATTAATCATCTTTAAAATCCTTTCTATCGAGAATACGATAAACTTGCTTTACATAATTTTTACACTCTGTCTATGCTTTTTGGTAAGTATGCGCCTCAGTTAAATATCCTCATTAATGAGCTCAATATAGATATAGATATAGATAGTTTATTGACACACATAAATGCCTGGGTCATTCATTATTCGTCATCATATTCATTAATCGGCATTTCATCTTTAAGAAACATATTGAGTTCGTCCATGGAAAAGTGGTGGGTACTTTGCGCTCAATTTACTCCAGTAATACTCATCTGCCACAATTAGTCAAGCGCAAGCTCTTTTGAAGCCACAAATCCCTTATGGCCTGGAAATGGTAGTTGGCACTACAGCTTATGTTTTCTCTAAACTTAGTCGTATTTCGAATTCAACTGTACGTTATGTCTATAAAACTCGTAATTGGGCGCATATGTTCGAGCATGTTAAGCGGTTCTTGAGATGTACTTTTGGTCATTTGTACTGGACTGGGACACGGACTAGTGGCCCAAAAGCGTATTATGTGCTTGGCATTTAAATAAAATATAGTTTATTTTCACTTTTTCAAATTCATTATATTCAAGGAATTTTTTGAAATAATGCGCGGTACATGAATTCGAAAGAAAAACAGCTGTAGAATGTAAAGAACTAATGCGTGGTACATGAATTCGAAATTCTACTTTCCTTTATTGTATACAAGAACAACTGCTGGTTTCAATTTTTCAGATGAATGTTGGCTTGCAGTAGCAGCACGAATATTACGAATGTTTATTGTATTTGGTAAAATGGATATGTTCGATCCCTTAATAATACCAGCGATATGGGTGTCAAATAAAAAAACTTGGAGAGCAGAATGCGGAAGGCATACTTGTGGTTATACGAGATTCGACCCCCGGCAAGTATAACTTTCTTACTTGTATTAAGACATTTATTTTCAATCCTAGCTTAGCTGCGTAATTGAATACTAAATCCCTTAAGCAAGCTCTTTACCATCTGTTGAAAATGGAGAGAGCACAGACTTGCTTTCAAAACATTCGAATAAATTCGATTCTGTTAAAGTGAGTGAGAAATTGAAGTGAATATTCCGTTATTGTGAGAAATTAAAGTCAATATTCATTTAGTGTGAACAATTTGCATTACCAGCGGTTTCCTTAATGTGTCTTTGGACATTAAAATTGCTTTATGTGCCTGTTGCGATATTTGTCTTATGGTAAAAACTAATGAAACTTCAAACGGCGATTGCAAATGTTTGCAAGCTGTAGATTAAAATTTAGTTTTAGTTGTAGAATATTTTAGATCATTTTTCTAATTTAGAATATTTTATAATCCATAATCCAGTAACGTAATTGAAGTTTCTTAGATTTTTTGATTTTTTTTTTATTTCTAGGTGATGTTTGAACGAACAGTGCATTTTTCATTTTACAAATTTCTTTTTGTTCTGCTGGGATATTTTTGTTCTTTTTGTTCAATTGAGTAACATGCTGAGGTTGGTTGTGAGCACACCAACGACAGCATGAAGACTGAATTGTAATATAGACAACAATGAACTCAAAATTTAATCTATGTAATTGTCAAGTTACAGCACAAACAAACTGCTGAAATTTATACGAATGACATGATTCCAGACGAAAAAATTTCCGAAGAATATCATAATTTAGTTTTTTTGGTGTAGGTTTTTAGTTTTTTGGTGTAGTTTTATTTGTTAGGTTTTTATTTATTTTTTTTTTTTTTTGCTCAGTAGACTCACGTGCAATCACACATATGACGAATTTTATCTAAAGATGATTTGACGAGTCTAATCTGATATATGTGATGTGTCACACAGAAGAGCCAACTGAGCACCTTATTATTAATTGCAGTAAACTCGATCACACTAGACTTTATCAGTGTCGACTAACTGTGTCATAATTTATTGCACGTTTATGAGCTTATTAAGTAAGGTCTGTTTCTAAACTTATGTTCTATCTTTTTATATACGAATTCTACTAGAAATCGGCAGATTATCATACTTTTAATTAGATGAAGTTATTTTGAGAGGGCCTTTTTTTTGCGGTTTGCTGGAATCGCCTGCCATGGGGCCTACGTATATTTACTCACTCGAATAATGTTTTTCGGATTAAGCCTCTTCGGTATTTTTCCACGTTGGAATAGGGTATTCACTTATCGTCTAGCGCTCATTAAACTTGTTGTCGGAAAGATCATGAGATGACCTGTGAGCGGAACTAGGCATCTCACTGCGCTCATTAAAGTTTGTCTATTTGATTTGGCAATGGAACATTCGAGTGGCAACGTGGTTAGTTCTCCTTTTTTTTTAGTTGTCACTATCATGGAACGCTGTCTTAGTATGACTGTTCTGATATATTGAGTTTCTTAGTTTAAGGCTGGGAATCGAATTGTATTTGTAAAGTGTGAACAGGAAATTCATTATATAAATTGTGATTCATTACTTCAATTTTAAGTTGTATTGTAGGATTGCCTTCTGTATCTACTATACCATTGTATTTGAAATTTTGAATTTTTGGTAATAGCTTATATTTTTTGTGGATAATCTTGAAATTTACTTTTCTATATGGTCCTAATGTGTAATATAAACTTGCTTCAATACATTTAAATTGGCTCTTGAATAAATAAATAATATTATTATTGTTATTATTGTTATCATAATTCTCACTGTTATTAATAATCTTTAAAGTGAAGTCACTTTTCACACACAAATTAATTTAACTTAAATTACGTCTACAAGAGGACAAGAAATCTCTTTTGAAAAACAACTCTGTGATGCCTTTTTTTAAAACGCGGCGAATTATCTGATGTTGATTTCGCCGAATAGTCAAGAAGAAGAAGAAGAAGAGAAATTGGCATAATGACCACAAATGCGGATGAAGGTTTTGAAAATCCAGATGTGAGTTTCGTATATTCCTATATAATATCAATACTCAGTTTTGTCATAAAATTTATTTGTTTAGTTCGACGAAGATGAAGGGGAAGAGCAATTTGTACCGACTTCAGCTGGTCGAAAACGTTTATTTAGTAAAGAGTTGCGGTGCATGATGTACGGCTTTGGGGATGACAAAAATCCTTATACGGAAAGCGTTGATCTACTGGAAGATTTAGTTATCGAGTTTATAACAGAAATGACCCATAAAGCTATGGAAATCGGGCGGACGGGTCGTGTTCAAGTAGAGGATATTATATTTTTAGTGCGCAAAGATGCTAGGAAGTACGCCCGTGTTAAAGATTTACTTACTATGAATGAGGAACTAAAAAAGGCGCGTAAAGCGTTCGATGAAATTAAATATGTCGGTCAGTGTGGAAGCAAGCTTTAATTTTTTATAATCTCTCTAATCCACTATCTTTTATTTTTAGGCAATGAAGCTAAAATCAAATGACACAAACCCAAGAAAAAAGTGGAAATTAGTTATTAAGGCTATTATATTATTAAAAAATTACAGTTTAATACACCACAAGGACATTTTTTGATATTAGTCAAAGTAGTCTTCGATGTCGATGTCGGGATTAAGTATATCATCTCCAAAAGGTGTCAAATCAATGCCGTTTAATATAAGATTTTCGCAAGTTTCCGCTAACTCCGTGTTGCCAATTAGTATAGCACCGCGTAAACGCCCATTCTGTAATACAAATTTAATGTATTCACGTCCGGGAGTTGTTCGCAACAATAATTCGTAATTTGCCCCTAAGTCTTGGCCATTATATCGCCCCAATAACACTAAAGGATATCCAAATAATTGAGTAACATGACCGAACAATTCGAAGCAAAAGTCTTGATATATTTTTTCACTATTAAATGCAGCTGCCATACTACGTCCAGCCATAGATCCCATCTGACGCGCTTGAGTCCATAGACGCATTTGAAACCAGTGATCGGTCGACGGCCAAGAAGCGGCGCAGACGTCACCTGCTGCGTATATGAAAGGAATAGATGTCTGCATCATTTCATCAACCTTAATGCCCCCATCGTCATTCTTTATGTCTAAGGCCGGCTCGGAGACGAAATCCAAACGAGGATTTACTCCCGTTGCCGACACTAAGAAATCGCATTTAATTTGTTGGCCAGTAGACAGAGTAACAAGCATGTAACGAGTACCATTATCCTCACAAGGCACCATACTTGAAACCTGACAGTTGTAATGCATAATGGGTTTAGTATAATTTTCAAGTTCCTTTAATGATCCCTGTAAGCAAAAATGCTGATGCCAATCGGGACCCAAAGCTGCGCCAGCAGAATTATTTGGACTTAGATCGTCCTTAACTTTTAGTTCATCATAACGCAAACGTTTTACAACACTTTCGGGTTTCACCTCATTTTGGTGTTGTCCCTTCTCTAATGTTTGTTGAAAAAAATAAGCTGCACCTGGATCCACAAATGTTGAAGCTATGTGATTGTCTTTTATCACCCAGTGAACATTAACGCCTTTAAGTTCATGAGCCAACTCGCTAGCAATCCCTCCATTGCCTACAAGTACTATACTGGTAGCAGTTTTAAGACTGTTTTGAAATTTTAATACTGAATCAGTGTCACGTATTCCTAAAACAAAGGAATTGTTTTCAGAGATAAGACGCGGTTGACCTCCAGTGCATAAGCATAAATAACGGTAACGAATTTTGCGATCTCTTCTAGTTATTATAAAGCGCTCATTGCCGTTCACATATTGCAACTTATCTATCAGTGTACCAATTACTGCTGACAAATAACGACTGCCTCCATTTCCATCCGTGGTACTTAATGAACGTTGATGGACCTCAAATTTATGTAAGTATCGAGCAACAGGTTCTAGGTTAGCTATCGTTTTAATAATATGCGACTCTGTTAAAAGTAGTATACTTTCTTCGGGACAACAAATTGCCAAAGTTTCGGCACAACTAACGCCTGCTATTCCACCACCAACAATCAAAAATGTGACATCATCGTAGTCCTCCTGCATATTAAACAGTATATTTACTAAACACTATGTATATAAGAGAAAGGTTTCTTGATGTTCACTCTTAATTCACAAGTTTTACGTTCTTCCCGTAATACTCGCTATAATCGAACTCCCGGAATGGAACGTCATAAGTTAACAGGCCGTAATCCCATGCTTTCTCGACAGCTACCAGCAATTGCAAGTGCTTTTTTTGACACAAACCGGTTTTAGTATAACTGAGCACTTCACCTGTTTGAGGAGATATAAACTGACGCAACAAATCAAGATTACGATAATCCAACACTAGGTATTCGTCCCGGCATATAGGACAAGGATTCCCCGTACTAATAACACCTTTGCGTACACAAGTCTTACGAGTTTTTCGTGGTGGTATTGCTCCTTTATGATTGCGTCTGTACAGTTCCCATATAAGTGTATTCCCGTAAGTTTGCTGGTAAGCAGAACTTTTTAAATATCTGATAGACGTCTCTACTGGTATAACTTGCGTACGATCTTTATTTTTCAACTTCAGTTCAGCTTCAGTTAACTCTTTCCGCTGAGCATCACTAGCGGTTGAATTCTCATCTGTTCTGATACCTTCGGTATTTTCACAATTGAGCACATATGTAGTTTGCAAAGCCCTTATGAAAGACGCATTAGATGACGTGTGAGCGAAAGCAATTCTACTTAAAATTCCTCGAGTAATCGAAATCATTTTGGTTAAAAAAAATATTTCATCAGGTTTTGTAATCTAAGTTGCTAGGGCTGTCACAATTAAGAAAGAGAATAATATATGAATTTTGGGTATTTATTTCATAAATTGCGGATTGCAAACATAAAAATTTAAATTTCTTGCAAAAAAACATAGCCATACACATACAATGACATATTTTTAACAATATTAACTCTTTTAGGAAATTGGACTTAAGAAATTTGAACTTAAATGTAATTTACGCTTAAGAGATACAGGTGCGACCCTGTATGTGGATATGTGGATGTGGAGTTTCCCAAGCGTCTTGATATCAAGGTTTAACGAACATATGATCAGTAATGCAGAAAAAATTCTTCAATTCTAATTTTAGAAGCGTTCTACATGTCCTCCTTTCATTTTTCACTTCGCTTCATATCAGCAAATAATCAATCAATCAATCCTTGCGTGACGATTTCGTTCACACTTCCTGAAAATTCTTCAAGATACAAGTGAAGTGCATGCCGCAGTTCCTTCGCTTACAAGAGCTGCTAATGCCTGCTTAAAATGTTTTCCAAAAGTCTATTCCATTATTCTACTACTGAAGTCTCCCTTGGCTTGCTTTCACAATCATATGGATGCGCGTTTTCGTCTTTACTTCTTGCACAAATTACGAACTAAAAAATTCAATTTCATATGTTGAAAACGTTTGAACGGAGGGCTTTCACTTGCAGGCCTATGTCTCCAGTAACAGAAGTAGAGATTTTACCATGAAAGGATATTGATGAGCGGCAGGTTTGCAATTAAGCAGATATAGCCAACTAACGGGGAGAACGACAGCCAGTGTAGATAATTTATGAATGTGGAGATATGATGAGAGTAAGTTCAAAGCAAGTAGAGTCAGTCTAGAAGAGAAAACCATACAGAAAGGTAGCAAGATTAGGCTAAGAAGACAAGTACAGAAAGCTGAATACAAGGCATATTAGAATGAAAAATCGGCAGTTTTGGTGAATGCAGTTACTTCCTTGAGATGAGCAGAAAGGATATCATTAAGGTTGTCGTACCTACCGAAAAAACCAAAACTCGGTCTAATTTTAGCAAAAGTTTTGCATCTGAAGATAAGATGGTCACACGATTGAGGAACTGAGCGATATGTCATAAGTGCCATTATCAACCGCTCGGATAATTTTAAGATAAGTTTTGTCATAGGTGTGATTAGTCATTAGTGTACAGAGGATTTTGATTTCTCGGGGCTAAAAAAGAGCATCACTTAGGGATTTACAAGCCATGGGGGGATACATTTTGTAAAAGAGACCATCCGCTTTTCCTCTTGCCTCTAACTTGCATTCAGCCTCTAGACCTCTGGCAATGATACTTCGAATTGTGCGCAAAGATTCACTTGGGCTTCTCGAGTATAGGAATCAGCTTTTTCATTGAGCTGAAACCCGCAATGAACTGAGACTTAGAAAAGGATATAATGGAATTCGAAAGCCTTTTGGTTTGTTGGGTCTTTCTGATTTATAAGAAGCTGTCTGAGAAAGTACCAAATTTTGTATGCCGATTCGCTGCTGCTAGGGCTACTGCCTATTTAATGGCTAGCTATTCGGTAAGGATAGAAGAAAAATTTTCCAAGATTGTAATTTTACAAATGGCAACATGGCCGTATTTCATCACTGAAAAACTGGATAATTCATTACTTACAGAGCCATCAGAGGCTCTCAAAGCAGTTGTTATGATAGCTCTCAAGCTTTTAGAAATGATGCGGGAATGACGCTTTTGGCCGAAGCAAGCGGCGGTAGGATATTTAGAAAGTCAGGAAAGGAATTTCATTTTGCAAAGACATGGCAAACTCAGCCAGCTCAGCAAACTCAGATAGCTTAAAGTAAAGTTGCATGTCGCCTCCTCTCTCCTCCTTCTGTGCGGCAACCTTACCAAACAGGGAGGGCCTTACAGTCCTAAGTTGTATTAGCTCGTTGGCAGTAAGTAACATGGCTCTTTCAGACACCGGAAGCCTACCGGAGAAAATTTGGAGCGTGTGGAACGGCTTTGACGATGTTAGACTGGTGTATCGGTTCAAATGTCTCTTTTGAAAAGTTTGGATTTTTTCGGCTATATACTGAGGAAGGTTGGAGGTAGCTGAGTATGCAAATTCAATTTTCGACCAGATCAAAGACTTGTAACTCAAGAGGGCTTGGCGACCGACCTGCATGTTTATTTGTTAAAAGCTTGATTAGATTAGAATCATACTGACAAGTTTTGAAAGCATTTTCATAATGGCTGCGGAAAATTAAACTAGAGTTAAGCTGATAGACTTAGTTAAACATTTTTTGTGCTCCACACCTACATTGTGAAACATTCCATCAATCAGTTCAGTTACTTGATCATCGCGGAGGCTTGTAGGACGAGCTATTTCAACTAGAGAACGCATCATTTCACTGAGTTCACCTTTGTCATTGACTCCATTGCGATCATTATCGCACATATCGAAAATAATAAGTAGTTTGTCGTCTGTTTTGCATCGTGAAAATAAAACGACCGTTTCTAAGAACTCTTGAAAACTTATTCGACTATCTTAGACGCCAGTGGTTTAAGACTTTAGTCTTCGAATTTATCCTTTGGCTAAATTAATGATAATAATAATAGACTAGAGTTAAAGGAAATTCCAAGCAATCGAAAGGACATGCATTGCTTATCTTTGCTGCCACTGGTGAATAGGTTGACAATTTTATTAGATTGAAAAATTGAATTGATATTGCTCGGGCTGGCATGTAGATTGATTTTTGCCTATTCCTCGTAAAACAGATTTGCTTTTGAGGAGAAATTGTCAGCGGCATCATTAAAGGATTTGCCGACTAAAACTAACAGAAAATCATCAACATATTCGAACACATGGTTTTTACAATTTTGTAGCTGTTCTGATCAAAACCCAAAAGCAGAGAGCGCTTTGAAAAAAATTTGAAAGTCCATAGACGCATGTGAAGGGGAATATGAACGAGCACTGGAATTTTTGCTAGCGTTTTAAAGTTTTAAGGTTGACATAGTCATATGTCTTGCTGATGTCAACGAGGCAACCTTTCTGCCAGCTCTTTTTTGACTGTTGATCAGCATGGAAAGTCCGCATGCTCGTGTTTTTGGTAGGCAAAGGAGCAAGAGGAAGTGATGTCGTGGACATTAAGAAAAGAGATAAGCCTTTCTTTGAACTTTGAGGTTCGTGATTTTTAATAAGACCGGCGTAACGGTGACCATGACACAGCTTTAACGTTAACGGGAACGATCAAACAAAAAAAAAAAAAAATTGATAAAAATTTGCTCAAACAGGTGGAGGAGCTTGTGAATATAAAGTTGGTATTACAAAGTTTTATTCCTATGATTTGTTTTGAATTTATAATCATCGTAATTACTTCATGCACTTTGGTTTGGAAATTGACCTGATGTGATATGAAATGGGTAAACAAACACAAGAAAGATCTGGTTTTATATTGACAGTTGGTCTTCGAAATGTTAGCCGCCCCTTTGTTTTATACATTGCCTAATAGTAGCCATTACTCTCTCATCTTTTACGCAAAATACGTTTGAAGCTATCCATGAAAGGACATATATTTGCGTACCGTCATATGAATGGAAGCACCGTTCAAACAAACAATAAACTATCTATTGAAACACGTGTTAATCGGAAGGAGCAATGCCTGTTGATAACAGCGGTGAAGGCGCCACACTCCTAGTTAGAATTGTAAGCATTTCCTGAGCGAACTTTGCCTTATGGGTTCAAATTTCGTCGTGCTGAAAATTCGCGATATGATAATTTTTGACACAATTTAGCCATTTTTCGTGCCAATTATATCAGTTTTTCTTGATAGTTTTCCTAAGTGATGGTTTTATTTGGTTGAATAAACCACAATACATTACACCCAGTTGAGCCCCCGGTAATTGGGGCTGCGGTGGATACTCATTTTTATGGTCGCTTTAAATGGTTGGCCTATTGACACTATCTTTCGAATGATACAGAAGCAGTAAGAGATTTCCGCAAATGTTGTTAAATGTTCTCTAACAACAATAAGAGAAGAAAACTAACGGACTTATATTTTCCGTCGAGCCAATACCCTATATCTTTTGTTTATTATGGCTTTCTCAAAAACACGGTCGAAGCTATTTTCAAAGCAATCCTTTTGATGATATGACATATATTTGTATATCAAAATCTGATATAGTCTCTTAGTCGTTGGCAAAATAATATTTGAAAAATTGTTCTTCGTTTTACTTGCGTTAGGGGTACCTTTTTAGGACTTAGGGGTACCTTTTTTGGAACTTAGGGTACTTTTATTTCACTTTGAGGTACCTATTTAGGGCTTCGGTATACCATTGCTTGGATTATAGCATGATGTAAATGCGCACTTTATGACACGAAAGTACATAGGATTTATGAAATTATAGAATGACATGCATATCAAGGAAAACATATAATAGCATATGTATATATATTATGTATTAATATGTATATATTAATAGTATATATAATATTCATTATTAATATATGTGTTTTAATGCACTATAAAGATAATTCAGGATAAATATTCGCATCAAATATTCCCTGAGGAATTTAAAGAACTTCTCATTTTGTTGCCTTCTAAGTTTTGCCATTGCATAATCGTCAAGGTCGCTTTTTATTCACAACATTTTCATTCAACAACACTTTCATTACAACTTGAATTCTTTTATTTATTTTCAAGAGCTCTCGTTAAAATACCTAACAACCAAATGCGCGATTGGTTGAATAAAGTAAATGTAACTAAAGTGAGAAATGAAGAATATGTGCCAGATAACGGAAACCTCGTTCCAAGATGAGGGCGTATCAATGCCTGCAACGCGTGCAAGAAAACCTTCATTGAAGCAGTGCTACCAAGGCCTTGGAAATTGAAATAGTATTCCTCAAATAGCTAAACGCCCCACCACTCTTCAGATACCGTGATAGGCGCGCTGCCAACTGCTTTGAATGGCTGGCTGCCCTTTAGGCCTACATGATTAAAAACTTTATTTAAAATCACTGCTGGTGCGCTGATATCTGCAAAAGAAAAATATTGTGGTTACTGAATTTCGTGTATAAAGATGACCACGAACACACCTTTTGACCACATTGGTCAACCCATACCACATAGAAGTATCGCATTTTGCTGAAGCGATGCGTGGAGGCGTAAGCTTGTTTTTTTAATCTAAAATAAAATGAGAAGAAATTAATAAATTGTAATAATAATAAGCAAAGACAAAAGCAAACTCACCTTTGGCATGCAGCGAATCTTCATCGATGTGAGGCGATGAGCGAAAATAAATACGATAAAACCAACTATCTACGGATAGTTGGACTTCATTTTTATTCTAATCTAAAATAGAAGATGGTAAATAAGCATTTTATAAATATACCCATATACTATTAGAATTACTTTAGAATGAGGAAACAATCTTCTTTGATGAGGCGGTGATTGGCGGCGTACGCACGAATTTTAATCCAAAATTAAACAGAAATAAGTAAATAAGTTATAAATAATGATAAGTCAGGATAAACACAAACTTACAGTTGGAATATAGCGAATCATTTTGATTATGAAGAGGCGGTGAGCGAAGAAATATGGTGGTAGACGTGGTGGTCGATGTCCTGCGTCTTTTGTAAACTAAAATGGAATAAAAATAAATGAATAAATGTTAGATATTGAAATATATACTAATAGAATGGCGTTACGTTGATGTCCAAGCGCTCCCTGAAATTTTTTCCTGTCAGCAGCGTAAACAGCACGTATCCAAGTAAGTTGATCCGATGGATACTGCCAGTGCTGCAGGAACCTGCTTCTCGGAAGAAAGCAAGCCCCGCCATCACAGTTACCTGCACGCGCTTGCCGATGTCTCGTTCCACCATATGTTGCCTCATAGATGCGTAGAATATATCATATATATGGAACGTATCGTGGACCTCTGGTGTTCGAAAGGCCGATTTTAGGTGTTGGGAAAAGAGGATCAAGTTGTCTCTCTTGTCCTTCGCAACTTTTCGACCGCTCACCTCTTTTCCACCTCATTTTTCTCAATTGATAAGTCAAGCAGGCAAACCTGGCATCCTACTTGCTCATGGATGTACCGCGCGATTGCGTATACTATGAGCAGCCGCAGGTAGCCTTCTTCTCTGGTCTGGAGTTGATTTAGGATAAGATCGCCATCAAGGCCGAATGGTGTAAAGTCTTCTTCGGCCTGGGCTTCAATTTTGTAATTCATACTGTCGATGAGGTGGCAGTCGCCGTCTGTCTTCAAGCCGCATGCCCGTTTTGCCACCTGCAGGTTCTTTAGTTTATCCATCAGCTCCATAATTTCCACTGATGGCCTAGTTGTGGAAGAACCTTTCTAGCAGGTCCCGGCTTATCCTGTATGACAGGATATTTATGTCAGGGTAACCCTCCAGCAGCTTGTCCATAAGTGCAGTAAAATTACCAGTCGTCGGACGGACGTCCATCGATACGGTATCCGCCGTTAAATTCGTCTCGAAATAATTTTTCGCATCTTCCAGTTCACCTTTGAGCTCCATCCATTTGCTGCTGTTGATGGAGCTCCGGTGGAAGACGTGCGTGAACTTGGTACTCATGACGATTAAGTCGCACGTGCTCTGCGCTTTGCCGCCATCGCCATCGCGGTCTCGCTGCCATATATTGCAGCTTGTAATGTTCCGCCCCGTATATCGTTGTATACCTGAACAAAACTGGCAAACCCCCATCTTATGCTGTGACAGCATGCAGTTTCTTCGGGCCCAGAATGCAGAGCTGGGCGTCTTCATTTGCGCCAGCTTTGTCTCTGTACGAATATTATCTGGAGTTCCAATAAAGGTGACCCTTCGTTCCACAAAATTTGTGGTGATGAAAAACAAAAAACACAGAGGCAATAGAAAAAGAAATCACGGGCAGTAACCAATTTTGCTGAGAGCTCTTTCCTTTTTATTTGTTGATAATGTTGGAGCACAGTAAGGTATTGTGAAATGTTCGAAAAAAAACAGAGTTCCGGGAACAATCAATTTTGAGTCCCAACACAGCTCCACACCCAATTTAACGAATATATCTTGTGAGAAAAAAAGGAAGAGATATGTAATTTTCCTTCAAAACCATAGATTTCTCCAGTTCTTCACGAAAAAAATGCAACAAATACTAAGAATCAAGATTTCGTTCTCGTTTGCATATGAAATAGTCTTTGGAGCAAATCATTTTTCGACCTCATTTAAATGTAAATGCGTTTTAACAACTTGAAGGAGAACTTACTTACTTAGGAGTGGCTCACCAGTTACTAATTTTTCATCATCATAATTGAGCAGACGTTCTTTAGATGCCGCTAGTAAAGCTAGACCGTATTTAGATCAACAACGAGCTCGTTATAGGAACCAACAGAACGTGTTGCGTTAACCCTACAATTCTGAAAGGAAACACATTATGGTATTCGTAGATAGAAAGCTAACAAGCCATTTTAACATGCTTCTAACCGCGTTTCCAGTGGGCGAAAAACAAAGCTATTTACAAAATACTAAGTTGAGTACGATATAGAGTTAGCGGAAGAAATTGGTTTGAAGATGAAAGCCCTTGTACGGGTTTTCAACCTCGCATATGACGTAAGGAATGATCGCGAACGTCTCATAGCACGAATGGAGAGTATATGGGAACATGGGATTATATACACACACTGTTGTTAAGCGTCGCGAACTATAAAATTGCAAACGGGTCACCAAAAAGAAACAAGTAAAACGTTAATTTTATATTAGAATTGAAAACTTTTTCCATAAAGAGAACGCGAAGAGCGTAATTACTAATAGGAATTGGGTTGACATCAAAGAGAATATAAAATGTTTCCAAAGAAAAATGCAAAGAACCTGAGAATAAGAGGACACGCTGCGAAGTCGAGTTCGTGTTAAAGAATGCCATAATAATAACTTATTATTATTTTGCCGAAAAACTCAATTATTCGTTGCAATCGAAAGGAGCGGTAACATGACGAACCTAGAATCCACCAGACTTCAACGATGAAATGAAAAAACAAGCTCATCGGGAAGCTCTCATTAGAGATATGAAATAGTTGAGAAGTAAAGTTGACCAGCCGAAAGAAAAAACGTTTTAAATATTAAAAAGCGTAAAAAGGGTGTCACATACATTAAAAAGGTATCCACACTAGCAAGATATAAAAAAACAGATAGGAAACTTTCCGTTTTCCTTCTATTTTTGTTGTTAAATCAAACAAGTATCCCGAAAGCAAATTTGAAAATGGTACGCAATATTTAAGAGCATCGAGCTGAAAGACAATTTAGTTACAATTGAGACTTTGAGAAACAAATAAAAGGATATCGATTTATGTAAATTTAAAATTTTGTTTAATATTGATATGCTTTTTAATGTTAACGCATTATTCTGCTTAATAGTATCACATTTATTATACTAACATAATAAGATGTAATGTAAGGCAACATTCGAGTACACAACAATGCACAATACAAAATTGGAAAGCATCATTAACTAAGCTATGCCCTGCACAGATCTCAATTCAGCAACCGAAGCAAATATAAATTTCAATTTTTAATCTGAATTTTCTCATCTTGAATTTTCCTTTTATAGCGAGGGATTCGAAGCCGAAATCAAAAAAGAATTCAATTCGATCGCATCAAGCAAAAGATCTCTGGCTTGCAAATTAATCCGAATTGTAATGCAATTGGCGCAGATTAGATGCTTAAGATTTCAAAATGTAAAAAATTAGTCGCTTGTATTTATGTTTCCTGCGTCATCAAAATAATATTATCATCGTCTACAAAGATATTTGGAACCTACTAAACACAACAATTAAACCTCTTTATTTTATTTTTTAATTACAAATAAATTTAATATTTAATAAACTATTTTGTTATTTTCTCATTATATATATATATATATATATATATATATTATTATATATATACATTATATTACATTATTATTATTATTATTATTATTACAATTTATTTACAGCAAGGCGATAATCTCTAGCACTAAAAGGCAGGATAAGCACTGGCTTACTGGCAACTAAGGCCATTGGATATCATGTATTTGTTTATTGTGTTAATAAACCCGGAATTGAATCATTACTTATTACACACTTGACTGTGTAATGTCAAAAAGTGAAAGCTTTATAAAATTTTATTTTACATATGTAACAAAAAAATTTAAATAATTATTTTTGCATTAAAATTGGAAAAATTTATATTAAAAATCCCCCACAAAGCCCTTATTTTTGAGAAAATCGTTCCTTTAGAATGATGATGTTCTCGCGAATTTCCTTAATTTAATGCTTTATTTAAAAACAATTAGACTGCCCACGCAATCGCGGGCGCCGAAACGTGTCCTTGAACAACGCTTCTGCACGACACACAAATTATGTATAGAAGAACAATAATAATAGTCCAGAGGCAGGTCAAAAATTTTAAAGAAAGCACAGCTCCAGAATGTCAAAAGCTGAATAGATTTCGGGCCAGCTAACAGCAGACCTACTGTGAGGACCCAACGTCGTCCCTCGTTTTGGCCTTACAAGTTCTTCGTCTCTAAGGGGAGCGCTAGACTGATTTAGCATAAGAATTAGGATTAAGGAGAGGAATGGGAACAAGGTGATGAGTTAGTTAAGTTTAGAGATAAGAGTTAGTGGAGTTTAGACGATGAAAGTGTGAAATTGAGTTTAGGCTACGAGCGAGTGAAGTTTAGAAAATGGACTTTACTTTGAAGCAGCTTGAACAGCGATCCCGAAAAGTTTTGGTCCAAAGAATGGACAAAACTACCAGTTTTTACAAGTCGTGTTTGGTTAAACTTAAAAATATAAAGTTTAGTGCTTAGGATAGAAATCGAAATAAGAATTAAAACATAAGAAACAACATAATATTAGTAAACGAATTGAAAGGAAAACACCATTTCTGTCTAGTTGTAAAACCCTCTTAGAATCACTAAAAAAAAACACCAAAGAAAATTCTTCTGAATCAAAGCCTGGTGCCGCTGAGCTTACCCCAGCACCAGGTATGAGCTAAAGCCTTCACCTTACATTTAATTGGTTAACCGAACGAAACTCAGCTTCCTGTAGCGCCCTTTTCCTTTACAAGGTTGCTTTTCCGCCAGCCTCGATGCTCCTCTTTATCCCCATAACATATTCTTCAACAGTATTTGATTATTACAACCATAGTTGTTAGTACAACATTTTGCATACCTTGTTTTGTTTTGTTGAGCAAAATGGATTAAGCTTGCTGGAGATAAGATCAATTTATTCAGGCAAGTGATGAACCTTTCTTTGCTAACCTTTTGCGTTTTATCAACAAAGCCAAGCAACACGCAAATGTGCAACTTTTTACGTACCTGTGTGAGTCCTGGCCAATCGTACGGTTTTGTATGTATACAAGCAAATAAAACAAGAAGAAAAAGCTAGACGAAGGAATAACATAAGTTTAAAATAGACTAACCTAACTTTATATATCGTATTATATTATTCCAACTCCTTTTTTTGTATAATATTATATGGAAATAGATATTCACTGTTTTCCACGAGGGGCTGACACAACGAGGCGTCAAAAAGTTCCAACTGGTAGGTACAATGGGCAGCCGCTCTACCGTGTTGTTCTACCGGCAAATGTAAACAAAAACATCTGGTTTTAGAACAAAAACAAATGAATGAAGAAACAAAAAATAAAACAATTTTGTTAATCTTCATCATCTGTTTAAATTTTGTGACTCCATCGAGAGCCTTCTTGTGCATTAATTGATTGCTAATGTGGAGATTACCGTTTCTGATACGGTAAGAAAACAATTTCAACTTTAAACGTAAGAGCCTTCATTAATTACGTGTTTCGGGGTGTGAATTTAATCTTTGACGCCATTACGAGAGCTGGTAGGTCGTATGGTTTTCTACGTGTACAAAATTTACTTTAAATTCAGAAGTTATTTCAGAAGTGTTTCGGGGTGGGAATTTAATCTTTGGAGCCCTTACGAGAGCTGGTAGGTCGTATGGTTTTCTACGTGTACAAAATTTACTTTAAATTCAGAAGTTATTTGTTTAATTTACGTTTATTTTGCGCTAACTTAAATCCTCTTTATATTATATGATTTAAAATCTTAGGTTGTATTCTATATTATTTTATAAGGTGCGGAAAACAAACAGCACATGCAGTTTATTTTCAATCTGATTTAATTTAAAATATATTTGTCAACTCAACGCGTAGTTGAAGTCTACCTACACACACCCCTTTTTAAATTCATTTTTCTTATTTCTTTGTTTTGGTAGTCAATCAAAAAGCTTATTTCTATTTATTTATTTATATTTTAAGACAAATTAACAGTCGAATTCAATTGACCATTGGAAGTAAATCTTATACTAATAACTATTAACTACTACTAGTATAAAGTATATTAAGAGAAGTAAAGAAAGAAAATGATGGTAGTAACAATTAAATAATAATTCATTCCATAAATAAGAAGGAGAAAAAAAAAAAGAAAAAAAGCATGTACACAACTAGCACAGAAGCACACCCACGATCAGCACAGAACCAAATTGCAAGTGCACCTCTAAGCCATCGCAAACATGCGAAAGCTTGGCAAACGATTCATTAATCAACACCAATTAATTTTCGATTCAAAATGACTCGTTAAGATTAAAAGTTAGCTTAAATACGACGTAGACAGATTGCGTGTACTAAGCAAAGTTGTTTTGATAGACTCTACAGAATCCAATATTGAGATTAACTGATAGACATCATTTAAGTTTCTGCAAACAACTCTAAACGGGTTAAATAGCTCATAACTATATTTACATTGATTCAGTTTAATGAACATAAAGTGCGTAGAGAAGCGATTCGGGACATTAAAGCTTATCTCACCAAGCAATGTGGACGAATCGATAGTACCATTAATCAACTTAATTAAGAAGGAGACACCAAGAATAAAGCTACGTAGTGACGGTAAGGTAACAGAAGCAACATATTTTCATAAGGAGGGAGGCAAAGAGACAAACGGGTCTCAACCCAAATTTCTAAGAGCAAACAGCACGAGTTGCTTTTGAATTGACTCAATTGAATCCGCATAACCCCTATAGGAAGGAGACCACACAGCCGAGACATACTCATCAGTCTAACTAAGCACATGTATAGCTTTTTTGTAATGCAAGGAATTTTCAGATATTTGGCCCCCTCTTAATGAAACCAAGCTCGCAACTAGCTTTACTTAAAGAGAGCTCAATGTGCAAATTAAAACGTAATCTTTTCCAACTTGTGTGAGTCAATGAAATATTTAGTACTGAACAACTTCCTTCTTAAGCTTCTTGCATTTTTTTATATATAATTAAATAAAATTTAACGAGGATTATGTAACCAAATTATGTAAATCCGTTTGAAGCTGATACGATTGCGATTCCAAGGAGAAGGAAGAAAATAGTTTAACATCGGCATCATTTATGTGTAAATTAAATAAAAGGAGTCCTAAGTGGCTGCTTGAAAGAAACTAACTAAGTATAATAAACACATGTAAGTGTAACCATCTACATCTACATATTAAGCGATTTATATATGTGAAAATTTACTCTCATTATATATAAAAGCTTATATTCACATTAAAAAGATTATATTCACTATATATATAATAAAATAATACGAATAATAAAATAAAATAAATAAAATAATAACAATAAAAAAAAAAAAAAATTAAATTAAAAATACGGGTCTTTTTGGATATCTAATCAATAAATAACTAAAATTTATGAAATAGTAAAATTTGCTTACCACTCAATGTTAAATTGAAAATTTAATAATTATTTGAAAGCACTAAACAAATTAAAAAATTTTTTTTTTTTAAATCTGTATTTAATATTAAATTATTTGAATGCACTAAATAAATTTCTCACTATAATTTTATTAAATTATTTGAATTTCCTTTAAAAGAAATAAATTTAATTTTTTTATTTTTTATTATCACCGTTATTAATATATATTTAATATATGTTTTATGTAAAATATGTGTGTGCTTTGCAAACTTGGCAAATCAATTGATTGAATTGAAACGGCCGTTGGCTCCTTTTCTACAAAATGTGTGGTTTTTAAAAAAATTCAACATCTGTAGGGGATGAATAATGGTGAAAATAAAATGGCACCACATTTGGTCGTTGACTTGTGAATCCAAATGTCTAGACTCATCGAATATTAAATACTGCCTGCCCGTATTAATGTAAAAAATTTCGCGTGTATAATAAAAATCAAAAAAGTGAGAGAAGCTTCAAAAAACGGAATTTCGTGAGTAACAAAATCTAAAATAGGAATGTCGTGAGTAATAAAAATCAAAAAAGTGAGAGAAGCTTCAAAAAACGGAATTTCGTGAGTAACAAAATCTAAAATAGGAATTTCGGGAGTAATAAAATTGTAAAATTAAAAAGTAATTTTTATAAATTACTGGCTGCCTTAAGGGACGCCATACGGAAACGGATTCACCGCCAAGTGATCCAAATACTTTGGGCAGCGCACCAAGTTTGGCAATTCGCCTATAAGTCTCTTCAAAGACCTTAAACCATTCAAAAAATGACCAAATTTGGAATCAAAACCGAGTTAGCTATCGGGTACGGACAGTTGACAGTTGAATCGGAATTAGCCGCTGAAAAGTTTCGTCGAAAGTATATAGCAAAGAGATTCGAGAGCTATTCAAAGAAACATGCGAGGGGTTAGGGAGATTTTCCTTTTAGAGTTGACAAACTTAAAAAAATATCTAGGATTAATAAGCAGTGAGGATTTTATCAACGGAAAGTATCTCCAATAATATTGGTGGTTGAGGTAATTAAATCTATGCCTTGATGCACAATAAGCAAAATAGTCGCAAACAGAACCACTTTTCATAAATTTTTTGAAAAGTTTTTTTTTCCAATTTTTGTAATACTCAATCGTCTTGTTAAACCATGCCGAGCATGTGCTTTGCTATGACAGAAATTGTTTGCTGTTGCTGTTTTTCATATATACTTGTTGTGTATATTTACGTTGGGTTGTTTATTTTTATTATTCGAGTTTTATATTAGTTATATAACTTTGCACCGATTTTCTTATTTTTTGTGAAGTAATCTGACAAATAAGGCTGGATTTCCACACCCGCGGAAATGAAAATAGGATGATAGAATCTGCAAATATATTGTTCCATCAATTAGAACTCTGTGCGCTCAACCTGTGAAAAACTGTCTCTAACTTACGATCTCTTGGAGGCATTTCCAAATACCATCCCCCAGCTGTTCGTAGAGACCGGTTACGGTTAGATTGTCGATTTTACAAATGTATATAATGTTTGACAGTTTTGAACTATTTTCGCAACCCTCTTAGTTTTTGAACCCGTCATAATTATTTCTGAGAAAATTCGATTAATCGAAGTAGAGTTTAGATCATATTTTTTACTATTTCTACGAAAATAGTAGAAAAGATAAAAAATATTTTTAATTTATTTGCGTCATACTTAAACATATCAGAAAAGCAAGTATAAGTGGCGAACTAGTCAAAATGCGTTTGGCTTATTACATAGTTAGGAAAATCCCAAATCCAGTTAATGCTAACTAATTGATTGTCCTAAGTAATAAATTCCCATATTCGCGGCGCGTCATACAACTGCCGGCCGAGGAAAACGATTAGCAGAAAAGCAGGTTAACGGATTAAAATGTGGCCATGAAGTTAGGTGATTTGAACATGCTTGTAAAAATGTATATAAGTAGACTATTTGCGAAAGGCAGTTTAGTCGTACGAGAACATTTGAGTCGAGAAAAAATACTAAAGTTGAGAAGTTGACAGTATTGCCAAAGTAAAATGTAATTAAGCCTAGCCTTAAAGAATAGATTGTAAATAAAGAAATTTGGAGTTAAAAGAATTCTGAAGTGCATTTCTCTTGAAAATAATATCCACGATCTAGTGACACGGACCGTATCTTAGAAAAGCGGAAATTTGTTACAATATAAAGCATCTTTGTAGTGCTTTGGCCTTTTTGTTGTTAACTATATTAACTAATTAATTTTTTTAATTTTGAGTTTTTGGTCATTACTTGTTTCGTCATGATCCTTAGTATGCCGGCCTGCTTAGGGTGCTGCTTTCTTTGCCGAAAAAGGAGCGTGCGGCTGCATTTGCGCCTTTTTTGACCTTCTCTCAAAAAAAATAGTGCTCAAAAAATGTAAACACACTTGCAAGCATTATCCTCGTCGGTTGCATCAAGGAGTCGACCTTTGTGGTTCAAAGTTGACACAGTTGATTTTTGGATTAAATTACAATAGTATTACGGTTCCAGTTTCGTCATAAATTACAACTTTCTGCTTTGCTTACTTTTCGTGCGAAGCAAGGTTCAAAAAGCGTTCCGGTCTAGGTTTTCCACATTTATTCATACCAAAGTATTCGGCAGATTGCTATAGAGTTTTGCCGAGAAATATTAAAAATTGAAATTTTTTTGCATAAAGATGTTTTTCATAAATTAAATATTCTTAAAAATGGTTCGACTCGTCGACCTCTTCTGCATCAAATTTCGTCGTGATTTGTAGGTTGGACTCATGATGGATTCATGAATTGATAGACGCGCAAGCTTAAATCAATTTGGAAAATGATGGTGAATCGGTCGTTATGGTAAAAGACGGTTAAGCCGTCCTCAATGTTACATATATTTGCAGAAATTTAAAATATATTATGTGTTCTACTAAAGGAGGTATTGATAAAACAATTGCTGTGTTCCTATGCAATCACATATTTTATATTTTCTCTAAGATTCCAGCTGACGCTTTCAATTCAGTTTTGATCGGTAGGTGACGAACTTTTATTTGGAATTCTCACTGTGCAATATTACTATTCCAAACAGCAAGACGACTTTCGCTTTATAAATCCCTAACCTTACGATACTTTATTACATGTTTTCTAGGGTAAAAATTTGCTGCTATCTGTTTAAAGTTAACGTGAAAGTGTACAGATGAAAATATCTCTTTTCACTCCTTAAGTTCAGAAAAAGCTCAAATATCAGGTGATTTCCGGATTTCCCGCATTTTAAATGAACTTTATTAAAACAAAATTGTGCCATGCTGATCAGTAGGTTTTTCCTCTTTTTCCCGCCAAAATTGTTGCTGAGGAAAATATGAAACTTCCGGGGAAAAAATTGAATCAAGTGCTTTTCGCAGCATTGTTTTGATGTCAGCTCTGCATCATTCCCGCACAAAACAAGATGCTAATTGTGGACGCATCAAAACTTTCCAGCCCTCTTAATTTTTACCGGGTTAATAAAAATGTGTTTGGTTTACGATTGATTTCCTCAATTACGCGTTTTCATTACTTCAGTTGCTGGCAGTTTAAGGTGTAATTAATTGGCTAATTTAGAACAGTTTATGATACACGATGTGCATCATTCGCTTCCAGTTCCGTTTAAATAGAAAAACGTTACCTTACATGACGGCAATCTGAGTTTTAACCGTCTTATGTCACAATTTTTTCGCACGTTATTGTCGAGCCATCCGTAGTCAATCCCGCTGACAACGCCTCGGTTTCTTATGGTTTCAGCAGCAATTCGCTGAAGGACTTTGCACTCTCTTGCATATTTCACTGTTTAACCGTGCGGTACCCATGCATCGACCTTCTTTTTGTACCTAGTCTTATACAAATGGCCTAAAACAGCTTCTTGCTAAATGTCTGTCTTCGTAGCGACATCATAAACTAAAAAATGACGATCTTTCTCAATTTTTCGAAGAACTGCATAAATTTCTTATAGACAGTTCGCCGATCAGAGCGAAGCGTATCTCTATCATCTCAAATATCGTGAACCGAATGAGACAAATTATTTCCGTCCTGCCAAGCTTCGTACACCCCAAATTGAAAGAATTTTTTTACAAGTATTATCGCCTTGATTGCAGTGATATTGTAAAATATAAAAATTTGTTCAGAACTTTAATTCATTTGTAAATCGCTAACTCTGGGCTGAACTAACAAATGTCATCACATTCTTCCTCTTCGAATCAACAGCGAATAATTCATCGTGCCAATAAGAAGCGGTTGGTGGTGAACGCAAAGTTCTTCGTGTGAATCTTATTATTATCTCTAGACTACCATTTTCCAAATCTGCCAAATGGAAAGTTAGGATCTATCGCCATCTAAAACCATTTGTTGGAAAAGTATTCACGAACTTTTGCAACCGTCTCCAAAAATTGATTGCAAATATATATTGGCCTGGTGGTGCCAATAGTCGACACTACAATATGTTAAGTGGAGATCATGCCAAATGATGGGATACCCTACCTATAGCAATTTTTGTAGTACGATGAACTTTTTTTGGTACCTCATTGATATCAAAGGCTGTAAACTTTTTTGCTAGTCTTTTTGAATGACGCAATTTCATGTTATATTGAAATACTTATTTTGCCTGCAGTTCGGCCAAATTATGAATCAATGGAAGTCGAGTGAAACAAGCAAGTAAATTAATAACTGCCATTACTCTGATAAGGAAACACAATATGGCAGATAAGTGCCAAAAATATTTTCTCTAGCAGCCCTCACGCTTACCCCTTCAGAAGTGCCATAGTAACTCGTCACATCAACTCGAAACTACCGTAATTTTCTTTTGTAACTCCAAGAATGCTTTTATTTTTCTCTCTGATTGTATTTGTTATTTGCTGTTCCACTAAAACGAGAGTTGCATTGAATTTTCTTTATCACAAATGTTCATAAAACTTATGTGTAAGTAGTGTTCCAACTGGATCTTTTCTTCCCTTTCATTCTCATCCCTAAATCGTCTACGCAACGTTTGAAGTGTTCATATTTTTTATGTTTTAATTTTGCCATGTCTTTTGTTGAAACTCTCAACATATTTCTCTACAAAGCAAATGCTGTTAGCGTACATTCAGAGGTCATGCTTCACGACGTACATAACCCAGGCACACATGGAGTCGGTAAAAAGTTAAAAACAACCTGTTCGGACAAATCCGAATATTTCACATTGATTGGTTTAATCTGCTTTGTCGCAATAGCACACGATCCCTGCACACCCATTAGCACTATCTGCAGTTGGTAAAAATCTTAATGTGCTAGGTATTTAATATTCGTTGCAAGGCGAACGTCTCTTCTTTACTTGTTTCCGATTACTTTTGTGCAAAACAGGAAAGCTTTTAATTAAATGTACATATAAGTGCAAGGTATGTCGCGGTATTTTGCATGCTTTATATTATTGCGAATGTTAACAATCTGGGATGATCTTGAAAATAACTGGATTGAATTTGTCCCTCTTAAAAGCGAATCGAAAACCAAATTTAATGTAACTTTTGACAAAAACAGTTTGACATAACAGTTCTATACACATAACCATTTGTTTAATTTAAAGAATAAAAAAGCAAACCGAGAGACATCACTGGTGATTATTTCAACTCAATGAGTTCGAGTTTGAAGTCAACAATAAGAGAGTGGGGAGACACATAAGTAATCGATTATTTTGAAATATAAAACAAACTCTGCAATAAATCCATATTTTCCCCCGGTCCAGTTTGCCATCTTCTCTACAAATTTTCAATCGCCTTCTTATCGAAATTCAGGATTCATGAAGTAAAATATTATCCGAAGTTCGTAAACCAAAATATGACTTAGACGCCTCGTTGATAAGCAAGTTTTAGGGGTTGGAAAACTTGCCATCTTCTCGGAAAATTTCCAGTCCCGCTCTCATAGAAATAAAAAGTTCGTTAAGCACAATATGACTTAAGATGCCTTCTCGATAAGCTAGGTTTTGGAGGTGGACCGTTTGCAAATTTTCAACCCCCCCTCCCCCCTCTTATAAAAATCGAAAGTGTGTGAAGCAAAATATGACTCAAGATGGCTCTTTGACAATCTGGGTTTAGGGGGGATATTGCGATATGATTTGCTTATGCTTTATATTATATTATCATAAAGAATCTATTTTTGATCTCCGATAACGATTCTGGGCAACAATAAAGCGCAAGTTGATCAACGAATATTCTTTATGTGCTTATGTACATTGCTTGTATGCCTTTCCAATTTCCACTTGGATTCAAGATATATTCGATAATTCTTCCCCACTAAGTTTCCACTAGATATTCAAAGGTGTCATTATTAAATTCAATCGATTCGAGAGAGAATAATCATCGGCAACAAACTTTGTGAACCACTGGATGACTTCTCTCTTCATCTCTATAAACATCGTCAAGTTTCTTCATTATCGCCGTTGTTGCATTAAATCCCACATAAAAATGGAAAAGTTTGCAATGATGAATATGATCCTCGTCGCCATTTTGTTAAAGGGTTGTACAGAAACTTTACGTCCTTTGGAATATTTTATATGTTTAAGACCGTTTAAGACTGTTTAATAAGGTCTTATATGGTTTCTATGTTGAATTCCGCTATTTTTTCTTAGTATTTAAAAGTGTTTAAGACTGTTTAAGACCGTTAAGATGATATCAGTAACAGTATGCGTTAAAATGCATTGTATTAAATTATAAGACTGCATTCGATTAATACAGAATCTATGCTTTATTTGTGTATTGTTTTATTATAAGGAAAGAACTAAAGGAAAAATTAGAGCATCAAATTTGAAACTTTAATATTTTGAAACTGTAATTTAAGAACAATGACAAAATTGACAAAGTTTTACGAATTTTAAACTGATTTTGCCAGGACCGATTTTATTGACTATTACACTTAATATAATGAGAGCACACCAAGCTTAATAAAGGCCTGTTCTACTAGGCAAATTTTTTTTTAAGGGTCGTAAAGTAAATACTTTAGTGAATTAGTATTATATATGGAATAGAGTATTATCGTAAGCATTATTCAAAGTCGGTGCTGTATTTGTCTAGAAGAGTACGTTGCCATAAAAAAGAGGTTATCAAAAAAAAAGCTTGGGATTTGGAGGAGTTTTGAGCTTACACAATACAAGGAAATAGAAAAAGAACACAACGCAATATCCGCTGGGGGCTGGCACCATAAATTTTAATATAATAATTTCAATCACAACTACTGTTTCTCTTGTTTCCTCAATGACATCATCGACTTGTATTAAAACTCCGACCTCCTTAACAGCTAATTGCTTGGTAAAGATGTCTACAAGCAGACGACTTCTAATGACTTAATGCCTTCTCAATGGAAATCGCCCGTCGCTGGTAAGCCAGTTGGCCTATAGACCATAAATATATTTGCTTTCTTTCCGTTTACTAATAAAGCACGGGGTAGAAACGTAAATTCGGAAAGTAAAGCGATTGTGCGCGTCATTGATATTCGTATAAGCAAAATAAATCTTGAACACTGGGTAAGTCTAACTCAAAAGCAGGAGTCGATAAATTTTTTCATATTTGAAGGCATCATTGAACGACGTGAATGTACCGACTGTTTTGTCCGTTTAAAGATTGCTGCATCGGCTTATAGATCCGATTTGAAAAAAAGACTTAACTTATAAGCTTGTTAATATGTTTATCTACCTATAACCAAGCCATCGTTAGGTAACACTATTTTGATACGACCATTAAAGCTTGCATTCAAACTTGTTTATTTACGTCTTTAGAACAACGGCAGCGATACCTACCGTCATTCTTAGCCGAAGAAATTTTGTAGAGCCTACTTCGACATGCAATCATTGCCATTAAAGCACCACGCGGAGTGGATGGAAACGGCAATATAATTTTCAAGTTTTTAATAGGCTTTAGGTCGCGCATTTGCCTTTGCGAACCATTGGTTATGCTTGCCCATTTAAGTACAATGATAATGTTAAGTTTTTCAGTTAGTGTTAGATTACCTTTATGTCAATTATATTTGTCGCTTTTTTACTTATTTATAGAAAGCAGTCGTTCATCCCCAACAAAGGTACTTGGAAGAGATATCGCCCAAGAGAGGTTAAAAACGTAATCTTTTTTATTATATATTATACAAAATCGTAAATATAATGCAAATTATTATAATTATTATGCAAAAAAGCAATTGTGTGCAATTCCTATTAGATTTTCAAGTCTTTAATAGGCTTTAGGACTGTTTAATAGAGTTTGTGTGCAATTCCTATATGATTTTTTTTTCTTGTGTGAAAGGAGCAGATATTATTTGATCTTTATCAAACATTATAGATAAATTAATTTCTTTACAACGGCGCTTAGAGCCAAAATATATAATTTTATTGATCAGAGAACGTTGTTTAAACAATTTTTTTCTCGCACCCACTGTGCACACAGATAGCAAAATTCGAAAATGAAAGCTAGCTAGCGTCGCACCCTTTAGAAGCGTTGAGCGGTAAATTTTTGATTCTTGTCACAAAATTTTGCAGGCAAATGTTTCCGTCTTCAGAAAATATGAAAGCATGTTGCAACTGAATTTAACCCGTTGCGATAATATTTGTTTAGAAGGCAATTGCGTCATACGCTCTCGTAAAATCCTTGCCTAATAGTGCGAAAATGCTTCGAAAAGTAACTGAATACTTCCCCGGAAAAAACGGGTATAAGAAATTTGAAGAAAAAATGCAAGGATCCATCATATTGGAAAGATCTCTAAAAAATGATTTGAAGCCTGAACGCGAAAAAGTACGCAAACGCAAAGAACAACCGGCACGTTTTGGAGGACGCATGGAAAATGGCTACTGCGATCAGCAACCAAAACCAACTGAAATTGCGTTTTAATAGCGCAGCATTTTGATAAAGTTTCCACAAAAAATCAATTAAATTTAATTATTCCATTACCTGCTGTGAGTAGTACAGACGGTTTATCAGCATGTAATTCCATTTGTCTTCCTATCGACTGACAATCGAAACCACGTTTAGCTACGAAAAGTGAAGTTGTTACGTTAAACTTTCTCGAACGAACATTAATTTACCGTTTTTGGTAGCATTAGGACAGCATGCACGAAAGGTATGTGGAAATAACAATGATGGGCGGTAGCGATTTCTTGTTTAGGTTAAAGCAAAGGCGATGCTTTGGAAGCTATTGTGAAAGCAAATCCTATTTTAAGCTCAAAAATTTCATTTGGAAAGGTACTTTTACTGGATTCCGTAACGCTACTAGGTGCTCTTTCATAGTGGTGCATTTACGATTCTTAGCTTTCCAGGTATGATAAACTTTTAGGCGACGATGAAACTGTTGACCGCAATCGCATTTTTGGACTCTATTTAAAGACAGTGTGTTAAACGAAAACTAACCTCCAACAATTCAATATCACAAGATGCATTAATTGGATCCCATAACTCTGAATACTTGCATTTGAATAAGGGCTTGCTGAGGATCAGGACGAGCTTGCTTGTTAGTTAAAGTATCGCATTTTGCCTGCTTTGAAGAAAGAAAAAGAAAGACATCGCACAAAATTCCAAATTTTTTTTTATTATGCAACTATTTCATTCCATTAACAAGATCTACTAAAAAAAAATTTATTTAAATAAAAATAAAAAATAATTTAATTTTTTATCTTAACACTTAGACGAAACCAAATTCGCTTTTCTTGCTTCTGACCGGCTTAACAGAGATTACGCGTTTCTTAACATAGTGCTTAGGTTAACGCCATATCAGCTTTGGCTGAAAAATAGTTACAACCGTTCGACAGACACATTTGACGTTTTTAATCTTATTTCGATATCGACATACACACTTTTATTACGATCGTAATTTTCGTTAAAGTATATAATAACGCAATAATAAAAACAGATAGAGTATAAATAAACATCACGGTTTTTCTTGATAGAATCACAATCCATTTATATGTCGCATCGTTATTCTAAAGCGATTTCGATCACAGAATTTCACTTTCTTGCTTTACATAGATGTTCTTTTTGCAAGAATATATATTTGTCAAGTTCGGACAAGAAGGACTGTAGCTATAACAAGCTTGCTCAAATATTTTTGGATACATCTAATAACTACAGCAACAACCGTATCAGAAATGAAACATTTCCCCGACAATGCAAATCCCCGACCATTTCCCTACAGTCCGTCTGTGTTCGGTGGCTTAACACAAAAAGTTTTAAATTACTTATGTTCGTTGAGTGTAAACCGAAGTATATAAATCATTTAGAAAAAGAGTTCAATATGTGTAACAAACATACATAAAATAGATTCAGTTGACGGGATAACATTTTTAAATAGTTGGTGAATCCTGCCGTCCAGATAATTGCTAGCACTGAAACCACCTCGAATAAGAATCAATTCCACAATAAATTAACAGGGGCGACGATATCAACATAGAAATTAATAAAAAAATGTACTACATTGATGAGAGTACCAAAGCTAGCGAAACCAAACAAAGCAGGCGAATTACTAGCCTTCGAACGCGACAATTAACCGAATAAAAAAAGGTAGCTTTATAGCAGTTATTATTTTGAAAACATTTTCCTAAATTATGTAAAATTAACATAATGAAAGTTGTTTTTTTAACCTATGCACTAATATGTGCTGGTTAATTGACATCCCTATATAGTATACAAATTAAAGATTCCGTGGCAGGAATATGATAGATAAGTACCTTGGAATATCATATCAATATGTTTGAAGAAATTTTTCCAACAATGTTGTTGAATGAACAGTGACTGCCGCCAGTAGAATTGCAATTTGCTTAAGTAATGACAAATTAAAAAAAAGGCCCACGTGTATGCTACACAGCTGTTATATTTTCAATATTTTTCTATAATTATATTGAATACGAGAAAACCTCGAGTTTTTCAATATGAATTTGGACAAAAAAAAAGCTAAAAGCACAATCACGGGGCTAATGGGGTTCTTGCTGGCTTATACCACACTTCCATGCATACCTTATGTACTCACGTTTAATTATTAAATATTTATAAAGTTGGGACCAAGTGACATCAAACATTCATATTTGTGCGGATCGTATCATATTAAAAGAACGCAAAAAAAACATTAGTGGAAGTCACACAACATTGACGATGCTATTCGTGGAAGCGGGGTTTTGTTAAGTTTCGTTATTTTGATTGCAACAATGAATATATATGAAAATATACTCACTTTTTTTTTCAATATTTTAAAAAGTAAAAAAATACACTCACGCTTTAATGTTAAAGACACTAGAGAAATGAGAGAAATACGTACGGACAAATCCAGCCCAAAAAGTGCCACATTGTTATTTTCAATATTAAGTTGCGAAATTCTTAAATTTTGGTGAACACACTTGCTTACAACTCATAAGAAAATTCTTTGACTTCTCAAGAAAAAGCCGTTAGCATGTTTTGTTTTTTGTAAATGACAACCAAGTGTCGAAAATACCATTTTCCCTTCATTACCATCCTTGGCGTATTCATCCCTACGCAGGAAGTAATGGTGTTACTAAATAAATTTAAACAAATGTGCAATATATATAAATGGATGCTTCAGTTGCCAAATCGGTTAACTCCATAAAACAAGAAGTTGAGAAAAACGATGTTTTTTAAAATTTTTGAATTATTTTTTTATTACGGAAAAATGTCATTATATAAACATACTGTTACAGAAATCCCAAATCCAGTTCATTCCAACTAAGTAATTTTCCCAAATTACAAATTTCCTTCCACTTCTATTTCTGTATCCTGATCCTTTTATTCTGTTATGCTTTTGGACATTTCGGTCCCATTTAGCATTATTATGGCTTCCTTCTCGCTGCGCTCCTTATTTGCTGCGATTTTTTCATTGCTGTGATCAGATGACGAATCCGAATAAATAGAAAATCGTTTTCTTGAGCCCAGCTTTCTGCCAATAATTTGTATTGAAGAACCATCCCATTCATTATTTTCCTTACTCAAATAACTCTTATTAACATCTTCCATCTTAATGTTATAACGGTTTACTTTTCTCAAAAATAAAATTCACTATAAAATTGAAATTTATAAGCATCTTACCTTATGGCAGTTCGAATGCAGTTCATTTATATGTTATCTTTCTTGTACTTAGTTCGTGTGAGCGATAACAGCTCTCATCTAACGGGAATATTGAAATTAAACGAACAACTTACAGATGTCCCCGTCGGAGAGGAAAAATAGTGCAGCGGGTTAAATAGATTTTTATTATGATATAAATACATTATAGTATGGAGTTAATCAGATTGGCTTCTGACAAAAATTATTTATTATTCAGTGGCCAAAACAATTTAGTCATTTAGTGGTGTTAATACTTATTAGTAGAGAAATTCGTTTTCAATATGTACAGTTAGGAGCTAATGAAGTGCTTTGATATCAAAATTTAATAAAATCCCAAAACTGGAGTTAACCGATTTGGCAACTGAACCATCCATGTATATATTTCAGTTCGACGCAACTACCACGGTTTTTTTTCTATATATTCAACAGGTGGTCTTTCTCAATTCTCATTTCTATTTCAGCTCGACGCAACTACCCACTGAACCACCTCGAATAAGAATCAATTCCACAATAAATTATGTCATGAAGTGCAGAAGAATAAAATTATTCTTATGATATCATATGTCGCAAACTTTCTGTTAACCTTGGAATTTACTGTTAATCTTAGAATTTTCTGTTAACGGAAAGAAAATTGTTTTTATATTAAAACATTCTAAACTTTGCAGTGTAATTTTGCAAATGCTCCTACTTAACTGACGTACATAGCTATACATAGATGATTGCTTTTATGGGGAGGGAAACTTAAAAGTCAAACGAAAATTGAAGAATAACGTGTACGCATATAAATGCAAAATGTAGTTATAAATCTTTCGAAATGCAAAAGGATGTGCTCGTTTTATAAATGTGGCGCAATAGTGAAAACAGGATAATGTAGTTAGAGCTGAAGCAGATCAACATGAATGTCTTAATTGGGTGCTTGAGTATATTTGCCGGCATTGATTGCAGCATGAAAAGGTTTTACATGGATGATGATCCCTTAGCGATACCACATGATGAGGATAACATCAGAATGGTACGTTCTATTAAAACTACACACTTTTCTTCTTCTTCTTGATGACTTCTTTGACAACTTTTTCATGACTATTAATATATACGATATATACTATAAGCGACATGCTCGATTAAAATTTATAAAGAGCGTAAAAGATTCGTGAAAGAAAAGTTTGTAAGTAAGTAAAAGTAAGTTAATTGTATTTTTGAAATAACCCAAAAAAAAAAAAGAAATGTAAATAGAAGAGAAAAAAATATGTACAGAGGTCAAAACCTTAAAGTTAATACAAAGATCAGAATAAATAATTCAGATATGAAAAATATCGGCCAGCGGTAATGTTGAACCAACATTTTGTAATGTCCCCACAACAGGCCTCCTGTAATACTTTTAAAATTGTCGCGTCTGCTAAATTATAAATTTTAATTTTTATATTATTCATAGTCAAGAAATTGTCGTATAGCATAGTTATGTTTGATTAAAGCTGATAATTATTAAAATTTATCGCTTTTTTTCTTCGATTTCGGGACCCATACAATTTGATATCAATTTATGAGCTCATCAGCAAATGTAACCTATAGGTAGGGGCACGCCCTCGGAAACCTTAAAATTCTGTTTCTGTGTACAATAGTTTCCTCTAATCATTTATAAAATTTGATTTATATGGCATTCACTACACGCGACAGTTCACAATTTTAAATTGAGAAAAAAGGAAAATTTTATTCCTTCAACAATTTTACTGAATTTTTTTGAGTGGATATATAAGGCATCCTTAACGGCTTGCTCCAGTTAATTTTGGCTCCTGCAACTTCTAGAATAAAGAAAAAGGAAAAATTCACTAACTATACGTTGATAAGATTGAATTAAAGCAAAGGAATCGCTTTGACAATAACCGCAAAAATTACATAACCAATTTTTAATTTTAAGCAGAAAATGCTTAAATAAAATGCAATTTCACGAAATTAACGATTTTCATGGCGTTAATGAAAAATTCTTTCAAAAAATGTGGACGATCATTGTATTGAGCTAGTTTGAAACGTTACGGCTGCAGCTGCGTTATGACGTAAGTAGACGGAACACTTTTGTTGATAGCCACCACCCCAACCTGTGTAAGTGATAGCGACGATTATAATTTTTTAGCTACGAACGAATAATGTGTGAACGAAGAATCAAGCCTATTTGTTAGATTATACTTTAGACCTGAATTAGTAGCGTAGCACATCCTAAATATACGTATCATGTCAATTGTCCACACCCATTTTCGAAACTTTGAAAAGCAAGTCGAAAACTCGCAAATGAACAGACTCGATATTAGGCGCTGGATATGTGCCATACATTTCGAAAGGTGGGTGTTACAACATGGATTACAAAACTGATAACCCACCGAATTTTGTATAGAAGCCATAATAATTATAACTTATATTGCTATTCACATAGCGTTAATAGTTAATGGCAAATGTGTTGGACGCCGAATTGCTTTAATAAAATGAAGTGTATGGAAAGTTCAGTACATCTAAATGTATTTTTCCTCCCGGTTGCGTTTGCAGTACTCTTCATCGCTTTTTATGAAAGAGCCAGAAAGAATTGAAACCATCATCGATTCTTTTCACGATTTTCCGCATTACCTTGAGGTACCGTGATAGGCGCGTCGCCAATTGTTTTAAATGCCTGGCATCCCTTGTAAACCTACATCATTGTTAGACTTAACTTAATACTATAATAATATACATACATAATAAGAATAATAATAACTAAAACCCCGCGCAAGTTTTTTTTGCAATAAATAAATAAATAAGTATAATATGTAATATAAAAAAAAATGAATAATACATGTTCTGAAAGTTTTGAAATATATCTCAATATCCCTTAGAATACCTTAGAATGACGTTAAGTTGATGTCCTTGCGCTCCCTTAAGTTTTTTTCTGTCAGCAGCGTACAGCATGTATCCAAGTAAATGCATTCGGTGGATACTGGTGGAAAATTATAAAGAAGATTTTTACGAGTATGTCGCCCCGTTGCGATTCGGAGCTCCACGAAGTCCTCAGGAGGAGGCGATGCCGCACCGTTAACAACAGTGGAAGAAACGAACGACTTCACAACAGCTGATTTCGATTCGTTCTTAGAGGTAATTACGGAGTCAACCCAGGAGGATTACGACGGGCCGTTCACTTCTGCGGGCACCGTGCCTGCGCAGAAAAAACGGCGGCGCGAAGCGAGCCCTGAAGCGATGGAGAACAGCAAGGAGGAGCTAAAAAAGTTCGTGGACAATTTAACTACCCGCGACAAAACTGTCCAAATAAGCTTTGACAACGTTTACACGAATCAACGAACGGTGTATTTGCGGGCAGAGGACCGGCTATATGGTTGCGCGTATGCAAACGCTTAGTGCACGAAAACCGAGGAGCACGACGGTGTGTTCGTGTTTGCGGCGCGGTACCAACAACAGGATTCAACATAGTTTTGAATTGGCTCCCTCGCTGCCTCTCTTACCCATTTAACGGAAGCAAACTGCTAGAGGACATTTTAGAACTCGCAGATAATATTGGCCTCGACGTCCGAGCTGTCGTCTGCGATCGAGGTTCGTTTAATAAGAGTGCGGCAGGAAAATTCGTAGACGGAATTTATAACAGGACAAAAGTTGATGATTATCGGTTATTCTCACGTCGTGCAGGCATTTAAAGACAAAATCAAAAGAGATGATTTACCATTCGACGTAAAGAAGGTAATCACGAAAATAGTGATTTCGAAAAAGGCCAGGTCCCGATTCTGGGCCATGAGAGGCGCCATCCCGCTTCGCAGCGCGCCATTTGGGAGGCTCGGAGTTATTCAATTTTTCAGCGATTTGCAGGTGTCGTCGTTGCAAGGATCAATAGACGCAATAGATGCAATAGATGCAAAGGTGATAGACGTTGCCCACCCAGGCAAATACTATGTGCGAATTTGTAAGAAATATTGCAAAGCTCGTTAACGTAATGCACCGATTCGAAATAAATAGAGAGAACTGGACTGTGCGACGAAATATGCTGGAAGAGGTGCACAATTATTTAGGAAGTAATATACAGATGGACTCGCTTGCCGCTGATACACGGACGACCATCCAAAGCTTCATACGCTTAATGGACAAGCTGTTGTCGGATTACCTTAACGAAACTTTCAAGCCATTCAGGGTAAGCACGGATGCTTTGGAGAAGGTATTCTTAAACCTCAATTTCAATGGAAATTGTGGAAATACTAGAAAAATTGAGGGACTTCATAGCGGCGGAATGGTCCCGCGACTTCGAGTCCGACGATGACTACCTCCTCATCAACAGGATGAAGTACGCGGCTACAGAGCAGGAGGGGGAAGAATTCGAGCCATACTACACCGATGGGAAGGTATACCGTGACCTGATATTAAAGAGCATCGGAGAGCATCGAAGGGGAAGGCTACCTGTGGCTGCGCACAGGCTACAGGCAATAGCGAGGTGCAATGATTCTGTGTTAATTCTGCGCCGCGGCGTCGATGAACTTGAATCGATAAAATCGTCTAAAATGCTAGCTGAATTGTTGCGTTTATGTTTACCTCAAGGAAGAACGATGGAGTTTTACAGTCGATTTGGCGGTGGAGGGGGCGGTAATTTGATTTTACTGCTGGTCGAGATAGTACTTCTTGCTTTAGGCGTACGCTTAACCGGTGTTTTGTAACCGATATCTTCATAATCATTTCGCGGCGTGATTGCTTCGTTCTTTTCTGTAAAGAGTAGTGCATTGTTTTATTTCTATTTCTTTTTGCGCGTAATTATTCGCATTTTCTTTAAAAGGCATATTATTATAAA